>BTHU01000002.1:131553834-131743834 GCA_036184795.1 Tokudaia tokunoshimensis | reverse complement strand
TCCATTATCATAAAATATCCAAGACAATCAACATATCACATTATTGATAGTATTCAGTCTTGTTATCTGGTCTTGTTCCTTTTGGGTTTCTAATGAGGCAGCACTCTATGACAAGCAGCCTCTGACAATGGAGAGACAAGGCCATGTGCTCCAATGACCCTTAAAAACTTGACACTTGACTATGGCTTTTATGTTATATTTCCTTCTAAGATTGTCACCCTGGAGACCAATAAAGACCCCAGATATAGGATTATACCAAGACCCATAAGTCTTGGTAATGGTAGTGCAAATAATTATCACTATCTGCCATTGCTCAAGGCTGGAATACCAATAATGTAACGTATGTCACAGGCAATGTCATATTGTTCATCTGCAGTGACTATATTTAGCTTGCAAAGTCTATTTGTTCATATGTTTGTCCTAGGAATAATGTTCTGATATTTTGTGATCATGTTCATTGTCCCACATACATATTCATCATTGAAAATATAATCTTAATACTTAAATTATAATTATACATATAATTTAATACTTAAATTATAATTGTAATACTAGTATAATCAAACATGTCTCCCTACTGTCTCACATATACACAGCAATAACTGGCCACAATTTTTGTTCACATTTTCCTTTTCTTCTTAAAGGATTATGGTTCTAACATTAAAATTCCTTACCATTGTTTCAGCCCAAACTCTACTACTATGTCATCTAAATTTTTTAAACACACACACACACACACACACACACAAAATGCATGATCCATGCCTTTTGTCAACCATATATACTATGAATTATTACTATATTCTTATATAAAGAATTTTGTACTTTACATATCTAAACCTTCTTATATCCCCCATGTCTCCATTTTTACATATTTATTACATAAATTGCAGAAGCACAAGTTATTAGAGATCACAAAGTCAATTTTATAACTCTTTATCCTTTTTGTACCTAAGACAATACCTCTGGACACTGAAAATTGTCAAACAGGCTTGATGCTAGAGTGCAATTTTTCCCTATCTAGAAGTCACCACAGAGATGTTCCACCAATTAATAAATAATATTTTTAAATTATAATAAAAGTGTAAAAGTATATATGCATAGATATTTTTCTTTTTCACTAGTTTAAGTTGGGTTTCTTACCAATTAATAGAAAATAGATTCAGAGGCTTAGGAAACTATTCTAGAGGTAGTCTCTGGGCAATGAAATATGCTATCTGAACAGCAATAGTAAAAGTGCCAGAGGAAGCATGAGAAAGAGATTTTCTGGTACATAATTTTTGTAAAATTAAACCCATATAAATTGTGCCTGGAGATAAATATTCTCGAATACCTTAACTTTAGAAGAAATTCATTAGATTACACAGGTAATGCAACAGACAAGTAGTCCATGCATATTATAGGAAGATCTACATTTCCTCTCAACAGTATCTCACTAAAATTCTTCTCACATTTACAAAGTGACAGACATGAGATAAATCATCGTTGTGACTCTTTTTTTGGATATTTTATGTTGAAGTACCTCCAACTGTTATATAATGGATATCAATATCAAGTTATGGGAAAATATTGAAAGCTGAGGTTCATATGAATGAGATTTTGTATATTTTTCTATGTAGTGAGACAAACTAGTGTAAAATCTATTCCTCCATATGAATAGTTAAGTGCACACAGACACATGAGGAAACTGTTCTATGTCCTCTAAAGCTTGCCTCTGTTCCACAAGCTGCATATAGAATAAAATAAAGCTTTTCATCTGCATCTAGTTCCTGGCAACACAGCATTCTACCATTTATTTTTGTGAGTTCTATTTTAGATGCCTCATATCAATGGATTCATGCATTTGGTTAGTGTGTGTGTGTATGTGTGTGTGTGTGTGTGTGTGTGTGTGTGTGTGTGTGTATGTGTATATGTGGAGACAGTGGATTTATGTCACTGACAACCACAATTCCAACAAAGAAATACAAATGGAAGTTGAAGGTATGTACTGTGAGTTCATTAGTAATCTCAAACCAAGGGGAGATGAATGAATGATGCAGAGTCACTTGGAAGAAAAAGTCAAATCAGTCTTTGTGAATGACAAGCAAGGATAAAGTTTAATAGAATTTACTTATTTTTTTGTTCAAGTCCCAAAGAACAGAAGTTATCAGATATTGAAGATCACAAATGCATATTATACAAGAGCTGTCAATTCTGATACAGGAAGGTAGAAGAGAGGGAGCTGTAAGAAGAAGCTTTTCTATATTTATGGATGATTTGGGATTCTGAACAATTCAGGCCTAATTATATTTTCATCATGCACTCACTTCATCAGAAATGTGTGCCCTGAAATATGTCTGCTTAATTGATTTATTGTGGTGAACCTGAAAAGCCATTTTCTGATGGACCAAAGAACTAAAGAGGGAAGTTTCAGGAATATAGACAAATCTTAAGATTTATTTTTTTGTTTATAAGTTATGGCTAATTTAGAGAAGAAGTTTTTCTACAGGGGAAGATTTTGGTATTTTTTTTCTGAACAGTTATTACTTGGGGTACTTGGTACCAATATCTGAACAGTGAAACTATAATGGAGAGGTGTAGTCAGGAACTAGAATGATTATGATGAAATAGTACTTCTGATGAAGGTATTTGCAACCCCATAGGAAGAATAATAATATCAACCAACCAGACCCCCCCCTCAGAGCTCCCAGGGACTAAACCACCAACCACAGATTACACATGGAGGGACCCATGGGTCCAGCTGCATATGTAGCAGAGGATGGCCTTATTCGGCATCAATGGGAAGAGAGGCCATTGGTCCCGTGAAGGCTTGATGCCCCAATGTAGGGGAATGCCAGGGAAGTGAGGTGAGAGTGGGTGGGTGGGTGGGTGAAGGAACACCCACATAGAAGCAGGGTGAGGGAGATAGGACAGGGATATGTGGAAGAGAAACTAGTAAAAGGGATAACATTTGGAATGTAAATAAGTAAAATATCCAATAAAAAAAGACTGAAGTCAAGAGAGAACCGAGAGGAGACAAAAAAACAAAACAAAACAAAACAAAAACCTGACTATCATGAAGTTTCCAAAGGTCTACTAGAACTCTTGAACTTTAGTGATGAAGACATTTGCATTTTTTCAAATTAAAGATCATATTCAGCACAGGGCGGGAGCCTACCAGCCTCCCTTTGACGACCTCTGTTCCGGGGATCAACTGCACTGAGGATACAGGTACCCAGGGTCCACCCAATATAACATCGCTTGTGACACAGCCTCTTGGGCTTACATCTGCACCCAAGAGCAGGGCAGCGCTGCAGATGTCTGAGCACCAGCTCTGCTGTGGGCCATCTGCCCTGCAGAGTGATCTGCCCTGAGACAGTGAAGAGTGCACTCCGCCATCTTTGCTCCTGCAAGAGGGCAACTCGAACCTCCAGACACAGGGACAATCAAGCATAATATCGCTTGGGCCTCAGGCAGCTTCTGTGCTCCCTGCTCCAAAGAGCTGGGCAGGTCTGCAGTAACCTACATGCCAGCTCTGCTGTGGGACTTCTGCCCTGCAGAGGGACCCCACACTATGGGAGAGATCACACCAGCAGAGGGCGGGAGCCTACCAGCCTCCCCTTGGCAACCTCTGCTCCTAGAATCCACTATGCTGAGCCTTTGGATGTGCAGGGATTCCCCAATATAACATCACTTGGGGCAACACATCAGGGCTCCAAAGTTACTCAGGAGCAGGGCAGGCCCCAGAAATCGGTGCCGGGGAATTCCGGTAATCCAAGGGGGTGAGAAATAGCCTTGCAGGCTCACAGGAGGTCCAACCAACAGCCAGTGACAGCAGGACCAACTAACACCAGAGGTAACCAGATGGCAAAAGGCAAACGTAGGAATGTTACTAACAGAAATCAAAGCAATATGGCACCATACTATCACAACTCTCCAACAGCAGTAAGTCCTGGAAACTCCATCACACCCGAAAGACAAGATCTGGATTTAAAATCACTTCTCATGATGCTATTAGAGGATTTCAAGAAGGACACAAATAAATCTCATAAAGAATTACAGGAGAACACGAATCAATGGTTAGAAACACGTACAAAGGAAACACAAAAATCACTTAGAGAAATGCAGGAGAACATGGGTCAAAAGATGGAGGCCCATAAGGAGGCAACACAAAAATCACTTAAAGAAATAAATCAAAGGGTAGATACCATTTCAAAGGAATAACAAAAATCGCATAAAGAAATGCAGAAGAATATGGGTCAACAGATGGAGGCCCATAGGGAGGCAACACAAAAATGGCTTAAAGAAATGAATCAAGGGGTAGATGCCCTTACAAAGGAAACACGAGAATTGCTTAAAGAAATTCAGGTGACTATGGATCAACAGATGGAAGCCCATGAGGAGGAAACACAAAAATCACTTAGAGAAATACAGGAGAACTTGGGTCAACCGGCAGAAATCCTGAAAGAGGAAACGCAAAAATACCTTAAAGAAATACAGGAAAATACGAACAAACAAGTGAAGGATGTCAGCAAATCCATCCAGGATCTAAAATAGGAAGTAGAAACAACTAAGAAATCACAAAGGGAGACAACTTTTGAGATAGAAAACCTTGGGAAGAAATAAGAAGTCATAGATGCAAACATCAACAATAGAATACAAGAGATGGAAGAAAGAAACTCAGGTGCTGAAGATACCGTAGAAAGCATCGACTCAACAGTCAAAGAAAATGCAAAATACAAAAAACGTGTAACCCAAAACATCCAGGAAATCCAGGACACAATGAGAACACCAAACCTAAGGAATATAGGTATAGATGAGAGTGAAGATTTGCAACTTAAAGGGCCAGTAAACATCTTCAACAAAATTATGGAGGAAAACTTCCCTAACATAAAGAGAGAGATGCCGATGAACGTACAAGAAGCCTACAGAACTCCAAACAGAGTGGATCAGAACAGAATTACCTCCCGTCACATAATAATCAAAACACCAAATGTAATAAACAAAGAAAGAATATTAAGAGCAGTAAGAGAAAAAGGCCAAGTAACATATAATGGAAGCCCTATCTGAATCACTTCAGACTTCTCACCAGAGACTATGAAAGCCAGAAGATCCTGGGCAGATCTCATGCAGACACTAAGAGAACACAAATGCCAGCCTAGAGTACTATAACCAGCAAAACTCTTAATCACCATAGATGGAGAGACCAAGATATTCCAAGATAAAACCAAATTTTCACAATATCTTTCCACAAACCCAGCCCTGCAAAGGATAATAGGTGGAAACCGCCAATACAAAGAGAGAAACAACACCCTGGAAAAAAAGAGATAGTAACCTTCTTGCATCAAACCCAAAAGTAGATAACCACTCAAATATAAAGATGGCATCAAGAATAGCAGGTGGCAATAATCACTACTCCTTAATCGCTCTTAATATCAATGGTCTCAATTCCCCAATTAAAAGACATAGACTAACAGACTGGATACATAAACAGGACCCAGCATTTTGCTGCGTGCATGAAACGCACCTCAGTGTCAAAGACAAACACTACCTAAGAGTAAAAGGCTGCAAAACAATTTTACAAGCAAATTGTCCCAGGAAACGAGCCGGAGTAGCCATCCTAATATCAGATAAAATTGACTTTCAACCTAAAGTCATCAAAAAAGACACAGACGGACACTACATACTGATCAAAGGAAAAATCCACCAAGAACAGCTCTCAATTCTGAACATCTATGCTCCAAATGCAAGAGCACCCTCATTCATAAAAGAAACTTTACTAAAGCTCAAAGTACACATCGCACCTCACACAATAATAGTGGGTGACTTCAACACCCCGCTCTCGGAAATGGATCGTTCAGGAAACAGAAACTAAACAGGGACACAGTGAATCTAAATGAAGCCTTGGACCAAATGGAACTAACAGATATATATAAAACATTTCATCCTAGAACAAAAGAATACACCTTCTTCTAAACACCTCATGGTACCTTCTCCAAAATCGACCATATAATTGGTTACAAATCGGACCTCAACAGATATAAGAAGATCGAACTAATTCCATGCCTCCTATCAGATCACTGTGGAATAAGGGTGGTCTTCAATGGCAACAAAAGCAACAGAAAACACACATACACATGGAGGATGAACAATGCTCTACTCAATGATAACTAGGTCAAGGAGGAAATAAAGAAAGAAATAAGAGACTTTTTAAAATTTAATGAAAATGAAGGCACAACATACCCTAATTTATGGGACACAATGAAAGTGGTGCTAAGAGGAAAATTCATAGCCCTGAGTGCCTCCAAAAATCAACGGGAGACAGCAAACCCTAGCAGCTTAATAGCACACCTGAAAGCCCTGGAACAGAAAGAAGCAAATACACCCAAGAGGACTAGAAAGCAGGAAATCATCAAACTCATGGCTGAAATCAATCAAGTGGAAACATATAAAACCATACAAAGAATCAACAAAACTCAGAGTTGGTTCTTTGAGAAAATCAACAAGATAGATAAGCCCTTAGCCAGACTAGCCAGAGGGCACAGAGAGAGTATCCAATTTAACAAAATCAGAAATGAAAAGGGAGAGATAACAACAGAAACTGAGGAAATTCAAAAAAATCATCAGATTCTACTACAAAAGCCTGTATTCAACACAACTAGAAAATCTCAAGGAAATGAACAATTTCCTAGACAGATACCAAATACCAAAATTAAATCAGGATCAAATAGACCATCTAAACCTTCCTATAACCCCTGAAGAAATATAAGTGGTCATTGGAAGTCTTCCAACCAAAAAAAGCACAGGTCCAGATGGTTTTAGTGCAGAATTCTATCAGACCTTCAAAGAAGACCTAACACCAATACTCTTCAAACTGTTCCACAAAATAGAAACAGAAGGAACACTATCCAACTCGTTCTATTAAGTCACAATTATGCTAATACCAAAATCACACAAAGATCCGACAAAGAAAGAGAATCTCAGGCCAATCTCTCTTATGAATATTGATGCAAAAATACTCAATAAAATTCTTGCCAACCGAATCCAAGAACACATCAAAAAGATCATTCACCATGATCAAGTAGGCTTCATCCCAGGGATGCAGGTATGGTTCAATATAAGGAAGTCCATCAATGTAATCCACTACATAAACAATCTCAAAGAAAAATACCACATGGTCATTTCATTAGATGCTGAGAAAGCATTTGACAAAATTCAGCATCCTTTCATGTTAAAAGTCTTGGAAAGATCAGGAATTCCAGGCCCATATCTAAACATAGTAAAAGCAATTTACAGCAAACCGGTACCCAACATCAATCTAAATGGAGAGAAACTTGAAGCAATCCCACTAAAATCAGGGACTAGACAAGGCTGCACTCTCTCTCCATATCTTTTCAATATAGTACTTGAAGTTCTAGCTAGAGCAATTAGACAACAAAAGGAGGTTAAATGGATACAATTTGGAAAGGAAGAAGTCAAACTATCACTATTTGCAGATGATATGATAGTATTAAGCGACCCAAAGAACTCCACCAGAGAACTCCTACAGCTGATAAACGACTTCAGCAAAGTGGCCGGATACAAAATTAACTCAAGCAAGTCAGTAGCCTTCCTATACTCAAAGGATAAGCAGGCTGAGAAAGAAGTAAAAGAAATGATACCCTTCACGATAGCCACAAACAATATAAAGTATCTTGGGGTGACTCTAACCAAACAAGTGAAAGATCTGTATGACAAGAACTTCAAGTCCCTGAAGAAAGAAATTAAAGAAAACCTCAGAAGATGGAAAAATCTTCCATGCTCATGGATTGGCAGGATTAATATAGTAAAAATGACCATCTTGCCAAAAGCAATATACAGATTCAATGCAATCCCCATCAAAATCCCAACTCAATCTTCATAGAGTTAGAATGAGCAATTCAAAAATTCATCTGGAATAACAGAAAACCCAGGATAGCTAAAACTATTCTCAAGAGTAAAAGAACTTCTGTGGGAATCAATATCCTGGACTTCAAGCTGTACTAAAGAGCAATAGTGTTAAAAACTGCATGGGATTGGTAGAGTGACAGGCATGTAGATCACTGGTACAGAATTGAAGACCCAGAAATGAATCCACACTCCTATGGTCACTTGATCTTTGACAAAGGAGATAAAACCATCCAGTGGAAAAAAGATAGCCTGTTCAACAAATGGTGCTGGCTCAACTTGAGGTCAACATGCAGAAGAATGCAAATTGACCCATTCTTATCTCCTTGCACTAAGCTCAATTCCAAGTAGATCAAGGACCTCCACATAAACCAGACACACTAAAAGTAATAGAAAGGAAATTAGGGAAGAACCATGAACATATGGGCACAGGGGAGAATTTCCTTAATAGAACGCCAATAGCTTATGCTCTAAGATCAAGAATTGACAAATGGGATCTCATAATATTACAAAGTTTCTGTAAGGCAAAAGACACTGTCAAAAAGACAAATCGGCAACCAACTAACTGGGAAATGATCGTTACCAACCCTACATCCGACAGAGGGCTAATATCCAATAGATACAAAGAACTCAAGAAGTTAAACTCCAGAGAGCCAAATAACCCTATTAAAAAATGGGGTACAGAGCTAAACAAAGAGTTCTCACCTGAAGAATATCTAATGGATGAGAAGCACCTAAAGAGAAGTTCATCATCCTTAGTCATTAGGGAAATGCAAATCAAAACAACCCTGAGATTCCACCTCACACCAGTCAGATGGCTAGATCAAAAACACAGGAGACAGCAGTTGTTGGAGAGGATGTGGAGAAAGAGGAACACTCCTCCACTGCTGGTGGGATTGCAAGCTGGTACAACCACTCTGAAAAGCAGTCTGGTGGTTCTCAGAAAACTGGGCATGATACTCCTGGAGGATCCAGCTATACCACTCCTGGGCATATACCCAGAGGCTTTACCTGCATGCAATAAGGACACATGCTTCACTATGTTCATAGCAGCCTTATTTATAATAGCCAGAATCTGAAAAGAACCCAGATGTCCCTCAACAGAGGAACGGATTCAGAAGATGTGGTATATTTACACAATGGAATATTACTCTGCAATTAAAAAAATGAATTCACGAAATTCCTAGGCAAATGATCCGAACTTGAAAATATCATCCTTAGTGAGGTAACCCAATCACAAAAGAACACACATGGTATGCAATCACTGATAAGGGGATATTAACACAGAATCTCAGAATATCCTAGACACAATTCACATATTAATAGATTTCCAAGAAGATGGAAGGAGAGACCCCGGTCCTGGAAAGACTGGATGTAGGGGAATGCCAGGACAGAGAAGCGAGAGGGTATTGAATGGGGAAAAGAGGGAGGGAAGGGGGCTTATGGGACTTTCGGGGAGAGAGGAAACGGGAAAGGGTAAAAGATTTGGAATGTAAATAAAAAAACTTAGAAAATAAAAAAAAAGATCATATTCATGATTCATATAATCCACTCAAATAATACTTTTATGGTATGATGATATAATTAAATAAAAATCAAATTTGAATTTCTTCAATAAACAATAGATAGTACTTGTATAAATATCTGAATTTTTTGGCACTTTGAAGCATATTATATGCTCTTTTGTTGGCATTTTTAAATAATAAAAACTTTTTCTTATAATTCCATTCAGTTTTCTCTTAGTATTAATTAATTCCTAACTCTCAAGATTTGAGGAGAAATTTCTCTTTTTCCACGTCAGTACCACAAATTTATTTACCCAACACTAGAGCAAGAATGCAAACACTCTATTTCTACTGTCTACATGCCTTAAAATTTTCAGCTCATATTGTATTAGCATAAAGCATCTAACATTTCAAAAACAAAATATCGAACACAAATACTCAAGCCTAACCTATTTCCCAATTCAGTAAAGACAAATATTAGTATAAACAAACAAGACATAAATAAAATAATACTATTGAAACCAAGGACAAACTCCTCAGGAGTTCACAGAAAAATCATATACATATATGTGATAAATATGTGATATATTTATATATCATATATATTTGACATAATTTAAATTTGTGTTATCAGATTATGACCAACTTTCAGAATCATAATGTACTTCACCATCTGGTTAAGCAATGTGTGAATGTGATAACTGTAAAAGAAAATAATTTTCTGATATGTATATGGAGGGAGAAAATGTCTGCAGAGAAAGGTTCTGAACTGGGTTTAATTTAAAATATTTACCATCACCATCTGTAAAATTAAGACACATTTATCCTTTCCTTTGTATGACACGGACTAATAAAACCTACTGCAAAGGAACACTTTTTTTTCTTGTTGAGTAAATATTGAGGTTGTGTTTGAGAGGAACCTGTAATTTTCAGATTCATAAGATTCTGGCTAAAGATTTTCCAACTCCTGGTGAGGAAACATTGTGTTCTCTACCCTTTGACATGGGAGTACTTCGATCCAGATGATGTAATTGTGTCTTCATTTCTATGAATTTAAAGAAGATGCACAAAACTAGAATCATGCAGCACCCCAAAAGTTGAGACAGAAGGATCACAGTGAGTTCAAGGCTGGGTTATAGAATGAGATTTTATCCTTATACATTCAAATCAAACATAAATGGACTTTAAAAAGATTAAATTAGTATGAATTCTTTTGTGTAAAAGTGGTTAAATAATTTGTTGAGAAAAATAGACTGTAATATTCCTGAACTAATCAAAATAATGTATATTTGTGTGTTCTTAAAACAACCATGTAGTCAAAAGACATGAGAAACTTGGTTTTATATTTCAATAATAATAATTTTCATTTGTGTGGAATAAGGAAGAATATAGGTTTAGGTGGTGCACTTATAATGCCATAGCATTTAACAATGAACTTTCTAGCAGTTCCCCAGCTCAGTAATAAATACTGATCTTGAGCCAAAAGACTTCCTTCCCCCAGAATCCTACAGTAAAGGCAAAGCCCTATTTACATTTCTTGCTTGTCTATTAAATCTCACACTTCATACAGTGTCTTTTCTAGCTTTCTAGGGCATACTAGATTAGAAGTAGGATTTGAAGTATTGGAAGAGAGGACATAAAATTAGGAATGGTGGAAAATGCAAGGTATTTAATTGCAGGTACTGACAATAGATATGTGTACTCTGTATACTCTCTGCCAACATCAACAACAGTCATCCCTGGTATTCATAGATCTTATTTTATACTGGATCTAACTGATTTGCATGGATTAGTTTTACTCTTATTCTCTTAATAAACTCATGATATGTACATATATATGTATGTTCATAGTTTATATGCATGTATATAATATATATATATGTAATATAATATATAATTATTTCCCATTTCTAGATGGGAACTTCAAGATTCAGAATCATCATATACTTTACCCAATATTACAGACTCTCTAAGACTTGGGGAAAGAAGGCTTTTGCTAACATAGTTATTTTTTTTTTTTGCATTAATGATACAATCACAATTACAGTTTTCTGTTCAGGCAAGGATGCACACATCCTTACATAGTTATTTGAATTAAAAAGTAGAAGTAGTCCAGAGCCAGAGAGATGTCCATCAGCAGAAGGGGAACATATTGCTCTTTCAGAGAACCTAGATATAGTTCCCAGCACACACATCGAACAGCTTTCAACAACTTATGACTCAAGCATCTGGGGACTCTGAAGCCTTCCAAAACTTCCAGCCTTCATGGACACTGCATGTGTGTGGTTAACATACATATAAGCAAACAAAATACTCATACATAAAGTAAATAAAAAAGAAAAAAAAAAGAAATGCCATCCATAAGATTATAAGATTCGGTTACCCAGAAAGCCAATGTGCGCATGCACATGTGTATTAATTTCCTAATCAGTGAACTAAAGCTTTCGCTCTGTAATTATGTCCAAGTTTTTAACTTCTTAGTTAAAACTCTGCTTTTGTTGATTAGCATTTAGTTAAGTTTCTCAACAAAATGTCCTTATGGTGCTCAGAGTTTTCTTTTTTCCCTGCTAGAAGTTAAAAATATTTTAAAAATTTATTCATCAGGGACATGATTGGAGCACTTTCTTGGTTTTTAATAAATTCTGAATAGATGCTCTGATATTAGCCTGTAAAGTGCTGAGTCAATGACTAAGGGGAATTGATACTTGGGAAGTTTTAAAGAAGTACATGTCTAGGTCGTCTTAGGGCTATAACCTATATGGTGAATCCACCTTGCTGCAGGATTTTAGATGACAATATAGCACATTTATTTGTTCTCCTTTACTATACTCAGGGACTGGTTGTATTAAAACATGGGTATATTTATTTGTCCATTTTCTCTAGCACTAAATCTTTCAGGAGCAAGCCTCCTTTAACTGGTCTCAAAACTTGTATGTTTATATATTTGATTTCAGTGACTGCTACGGATACACTTGGGTTTAAAGACATGACACACCCAGCAGCTGACTGAAATAGACAGAGACCCAGACCCACAGCCAAACATTAGATGGAGCTTAGGGAGTCTTGTGGAAGAATTGAAGGAAGGATTGAGGAATCCAGAGGGCATTGGGACTCCACAAGTAGACCAACCTGGACCCTGGGGGGCTCTCAGAGACTGAACCACTAATCAAAGGGCATACAAGAGCTGAATCAAGCCCCATGTCCCATACATATGCAACAGATGTGCAGCTGGATTTTCATGTGGGTCTCCCAACAACTGGAGGGGGTCTTACCCTAACTCTGTTGCCTGCGAGTGGATTCTGCTCCCCTAAGCATTCTTTCTTGTCTGGTCTCAGTGGGAGAGGATGTACCTAGTTCTGCAGTGACTTGAAGTGCCAACGTGGCTTGGTATCTAGGAGGGGACATCGTCCTTCTCAGAGGTGAAGGATAAGGATAGTAGGGGGAGGGGATGATAAGTTATTTTTCTGCCTATTAAATGAGCCATTCGAACCAGATTAGATTATATTAAATGTAGGTCCATTGGGAAGCTGCTCTTACATGGGACAGTTTACATGTCCCAAGGAAGGAGGCCAGGAAAGTGGCCATGAGAAGGAAGAGTGAGGAGAGGAAGAAGAGAGAGCAAGAAAGAGTATTCACACTCTAGGGAGAGAGAGAAGTTGATGCAGTAGATGCAAAACTTCTGGGTTATATAGGGGAAAAGAGTTTGGAAGAAGGGCAAGATCAGGCCCTAGCCTGGAAAGTTCAGTGGTGGGAAAGGGTATGCTAGGTAGAGATTGAGGGATGCAGGAGAATCCGGAGGCAAGGTATGCTTCTTTGATATATAAAATATGCACCTCAGTCTCTTGTCCCAGTGTCAAGCAAATAGGGACTATGAGGGGACAGGGAACTGAGGGTAGCATAGCACAGGGCTGATGAGGAACAGGGGTTGGGGCACACACGAATGTAGGGCTACTGGGATGGAAAGTGAAAAAATAAATTAGTTGAAAAAAAAAGACATGGCACAACTTGGAGTTGACTTCATTCATCCTTCATAGTGCTAAAGAGATAATCTTTCTTATATGCTGTTTGGAACAGAGATTTTTGCAATAGTGTGACTTTTTTCAGTAAACAAAATAAGAAAAATATTTTGTTTAACTTTTTTCCTGAATATTTTTAAACTGGGCAGGGGTAACAGGCTTTCCTATGGTCCTAGAAAGAAGCCTCAGTGGTTAAAAGCACTTACTGCTCTTCCAGAGGACCTGGGTTTGGTTCCCAACACCCACATGTAGCTCATAACCATCATCTGGACTATAGAAGCATTTGTAGACACTCACTGCACTAATACACACATGCAGACAACTGTAAAACAATTAAAAATATTTTCCCTTGAAGAGAAGAATGCATTTCTCTGCTTTACGTAGTGTTCTCAAGAGGACCAGTATTAATATAAAATGTATATAGGGATTTATTCAACAGTATGGGGCTTTCACAGTAGGAGGCTAGATTGTCCAATACTGGCTGCTTGCATGCTGGGAAGGCTGAGAATCCTGTGACTCCTTAATCCAAGAAGCTGGACATCAGGGTAGTTCTTATCTGATACTGAAAGCCTAAAAATCCCCTAGAAGATCTATCATTGTACTGAGTCTACAGTAGAAGGCTGGGAAGCTGGAGTCTTGTTTTAATGCAAGATGGCAGCAGCAACATAGTCACCTATGCCCCAAAAACAAAACAAAAAAAATGGCAGAAATTAGAATGCTCATTTTCTGGGAACTTTATTATCTGGATTTCAGGTTGGAACTTGCTCTCGCCATTGGGGACAGATCATCCCATATGTTTTTGGAAATGTTCTTGCAGCCTTGACCAAAGGTGAGTCATCTAAATTATTTTAAACCCGGTGACACAATCAATAGAAACAACCATTGCAGCCATACACAGGCAAACACACCCACACCGATCCTTAGGCAAGACCTGGAAAATACAGAGCAGACTTTTCTCCTGGAACCTACAGAAATCAGACAGGAAAGGTTTAATTTTATGCCCTATGGAAATGGATCAAGAAGAGATATGAGCACACAGATATAGAACATGGATCTTGGCATCAGAGTAGTATATTTTGATTTTGGAGGAGCCTCAGATACTTGGACTACTATGAAGAAGCCAGACAAGTTTGATTACTTAGAGGTATTCTTAGCATTAAAATCCCATCTATACATATTCACATATACAAACAAAAATCTGAATAACTTAGTACAACTCTCTTAATAGCAGAGACAATTGGGGAAATTCACTCTTCTTTACTTTACACCTGATAACCAAGGGAGCATGAGAACTGTCAGACAGCATAATGACAAAGGTTAATGACTTGTCCCTTTAATAGCTGCTTATCGTATGCTTCAGCTACAAAACAGAACAAATTTTACTACACATAAAGAAAGAAGATTTACTACATATAACTTTGATAAGAAAAAAGGTTGCCAGTTTTATTTCACCTCCTACCTTTGGAGCATCATGATTTGGGAGATTTAAATTTTCTCCAGGGTGAAACTCCATTCTGTAAAGATGTTTACATTTGTTATGGGCTGTTTCACAGCAGGATTTTTTGTTTGTTTGTTTAGGTTTTGTTTTTGCTGTTTGTTTGTATTCAGGCACACATTCTCTAAGGTTTTCAGTATAAATGGCAATGTCTTTGTTGACCATGTGTAATAACTATCTACAGGAAGGAATAAAAATCTTCCTGAAGAGTAAAAATTTTGGGATTCTTTGTAAAGGTTGAACAATGCAACAAAATATTTTTGTCCATTAGGACTCTTATTTATTTCTGAAAGTTAGCTAAATCTATTCTAAAACATACTGTGTAACCCAAATTTAAATCTGAATTCTAGCTACATTTCTAAGAGCAGGATATTTTTATTTTCTGTACCTATTTTTAAATATGTTTTCAATATATGGACACCTGCATCCTATTATTAGTAATTCATAATTTGTTTTAACTGAGAATTAAAATAGCACAAAATGTAAAATCTATCCTCAATTTAGATTTTTAAAGTATATTTTCTTATTTTTTTATATTCTAGTATGCCAGACTATATGTCACATTTCACTAAGAAGCTGGTTTCTATAGATTCTCCATTGGCTAGATGGCTTCCCAGGCAACCTATCTTCTCCAGCAATGTTCAATGAATTAAGTGGATTAACAAATATAAAGACAATATATTGTGAGGCAGGTAAGCACAGGGAAGAGTTTAGTAAGCTAGGACTCTACTTGGTTTGGGTTATTTATACCTTTTTCTAATAATGTACTTAGAAGTTTAGCTCCTTTAGCCACACATACTATACAACATACCCTTCTACAAACAATGCTTTTAGTCACCTCAGACATGCACTTTCCATTGGGCTTAATTTAATTCAATTTATCATCTCTTTAATGACCACAAGACTTGGTAAAACATATTCTAAATGCATTCTGGCCCAAGTATAGTAGGGCCTAACCAGTTTAAACTGGTTTTGGGAACATACTAAATTTGGCAAAACTAAGCCTCAAGTGATTATTTAGGGTAAATTCCCTTATGCCTGTGCATAATAGGATGTGTACATAATTAAAGCCAGCTGCATTATGGGAAGGAACCCATATAGGGAGAAAAAAAGATTACCTAATCCAATTGCAAAGCAAGAAATCATCCTAACAGAACAAAGAATCATTGAAATTATATTACTAAATAACCAAATCCCTCAGTCTCTTAAACTCTACCAAGAAGTCCCAAACAATAAACATGGCCCTTGACTATCTTTACTTGTGTACATTCTGATCTTTTATATTGTTTTTCTTTAAATAATATTTAAATTAAAGGGCTGGAGATGGCTCAGAGGTTAAGAAGTCAAGAACCTGGGAACATTGAACCCAGACATGAGGACTTGTAACACTTGGAATGAATAGGTAGTTAATTAACTAGTCTACAATTTTATATCCATTACTAATAAGACTTGCAAAAATAAGGAGAGAAAAAAGAAAAAATTGGACAAAGAGCAAGAAGAGATAAAGCAAACAAGCTACCTCTTTGTTCTGCTTTGTAACTTTTATGATTCCTAGGTTGGCATGAACTAGGTTGCTTCCCAACAGAACCATTTGGGTTGCATAACAGTCATGCTTTCATCAGCACTGAGAGCCATGAAACAATGATTGTTGTAGGACAGAGGAAATAGCTTTACTAGTGTATTAAATCTATCTACCCTTGCACCCACCCCATGTCAAGAGATTTCTGCCTTGTCTCAGCTAATTCATGCTATCAAATGCATCAGGGATTGGTGACTTAAGTAATACAAGTTTCTGTTCTAGGCAGTGGGAAGCCAAATATTCTGTGTCCAGCACTCCAGAGACTATTTCAAGCATCTTCTCATTCTATTCTACACACACAGTCTCTCTCTCTCTCTCTCTCTCTCTCTCTTTCTCTCTCAAACACACACACACAATATATATGAAAGACAGACAGACAAACAGACAACAGAAAGATACATAGACAAGGACAGAGAGATACAAACAGAGAGGAACAGAAAGAGGGGAAGATAGAGAGAGGAAGAAATTATACATTTTTAATGGGAGTACTAATCCCTAAGAGCCATCACATTGAGGACTAGTTTTCAACAGATTCATTTTAAGACAACATGACCATCCAGCTCACAAAAGACAAGCAATCAAGTTTGAGAATCACTAATCAGACAACCCAAAGTCCTCTTCCTTAAACTCTCCCAGATTTCTCTGACTCAAGAGTTTGAGGAAGACTCTGGAATTATGACTAGAGAGAATGGCTTGGCTTAATGTTTGAATGAGTCACCAATGATATTGCAGCTGTGATGAGTAATTTTCTGGGCATTTCCAAACCCAATTCTCCACGCTGTTTCACTTGATTAACTGCAGAGTCAAGGTGAGGGCAACTTTAAGTGCTTCCCTCCCTCATGGCCCCAAGATCAAATGTCTGACTCTCTTCCTTGTCAACTATTCCTACACCAGATGGTGGCTGACCCTGCTCTGATGGCATATGTTTATGACTCAATAATTACTGTTACATAATTACATTTGCTTCTGACTATTTTAACCACCTGGGGGATAAGAGGGAGAAACATTTTTAAATGTGTTTTTCTTTTTTCCCTTCTACATCTTTAAGCAAAGAAACCTTTCTCAACCTGTGAGTTGTGTCCCTGTTGGGGGTTGAATGGTCCTTTCACAGGGGTGGCATAAGACCATTGGAAAACACCGATACTTAAATTATTGTGGGGTTACCATGCTAATAAAAGTCACAGTATACCATGTTCAGATAGCTCTTCTGAACTGAGCACAAAATGGAGGAGTCTCTTTACCAACAGGGCTGACCTTGTATGGGCAGCCCAACACCTCCAGCATCACACACTCTACATGAAGAAGGTTACATAACCCTTGGCAAACCTATAAGTTTAACTTCCTCTTTCCAGATATGACCTGACCAGCAAGATCCTGGGATTCCTGGCATGACTCTCCACACAATTGAGGCATTTACAATACTTTAAACTTCAGTCAAGGATCACTTTGAAAATTTCTTACCACTTTCCAAAGTTTATATATAGCTCTTTCCCAACCTTAAATAAAGGCATCCACATAATTTCTTTTCTGGAAATTATTTAGTTAATTTACAAAATATTTTTAAATATCTTGTATTAAAATGTTACTTGAGCATGTGTAGTGTTTCGCACCTTTATTCACAGGACTAGAGAGGCAAAGGCAGGCAAATCTTTATAAGTTACTGGCCAACTCATCTTATAGAGATGGAGGCCATCCAATGCTACATAGTAAGACTTTATCACACATAGAAAACAAAACAACAAAACTATTATACTAGTGGTTCTCAACCTACAAATGCTGTGACCTTTTATTATAGTTTCTCATGTTGTAGTGACCCCAAATCATAAAATTATTTTATTGCTACTTCTTATCTGTAATTTTGCTGCTGACATGAATCAAATCATAATGTATGGTATAGCACACATTTCAGGTACCAGCTGTGGGTATGTGTCCTCTGTTTTCTTCCCCAGAGTGTCCAGGTTCTACCACACACTGGGCTGGAAGGAAGAAGCAGAGTCCAGAATAAGATCTATAGGATCCTGGTCTCATGTGCCTGGGAGGATGGGAGTAGGCATCTTTAAGGGTCTTAGAGTTATAACTCTTTTAGATGAAGGCCTTCTTCAATGATCTTTGGTGAAATAGCTCTCAGACTTATTAGCCATGTGCAACCTTGTATGCCATGATAGGTCTGAATACAATCACCAACAGATAACAAGACTGTATTACAACATCAGCTGTTTGGGTACCCTTGAGCAACATCATTTCTTTTCATTCCTACATTATTCTTACTACAAGAAGGGGGGTGTGGAATGAGACTCAGACAAATGAGTAGTGTTTTTATCACTGTTTAGTTACTATTTAATTAGTTCTTGATAATTTTAATTATGTTTTTTATCATATTCACCCCATTATTCAACTCCTTCTGTATCTACCTGTTTTTCTACCCAATTTTGTCTTCTTCTCCTTCTTCGCCTCCTCCTCCTTCTTCTTCATCTTGATCTTCTTCTCAAATCTATCAAATCCAGTTTGTACTACCCATATATTAGATGTGTGGCCATCCACCTGAGAATAGCCAACTTGTTAGGGACAATAGCCTTAAAGAAAATTGACTACTCTCTCAGCTGCCATAATTTGCCAAAATCTCCTTTGTTATAGATGGGATATTGTGCCCACTAGTCCTCTCCATGCTAGAATTTTGTCTTGGGTGTTTGTTAAGGCTTTTTGCTTGCTGTCAAAACATCTATTAATTCATATGTGTGGCTGCCCTACTATGTCTGGAGAACAATTTTCTTGTAGTCACTCACGATCTCTGACTTTTAATAATCATTCCAAGTCCTCTTCCACAATTGTCCCTGAGCATTAGTAGGAGTGGTGAGCTATAAGACAAATACCAAATGTCTTCTCTCATTTGTAAATTTTACCTTTAAATTTGAGAAACCATTAAGATTTTATAATATCCAACTCTGTGTTGTCAGGATATTCTGTGCACTGACATTTCTACAACTTCCCTGGCTCTTATCTACTGTGTGCTAAAAACATAAAGAAACAAAAAAAAAAACCCAACAACAACAAAACCCAAACCAAAACAAAAGCAAATACCCCATTCTCTCTCAAGTTGGTACAATTAAAATACCTCTATTTGTACTAATCAGCTGAAAACCATTAATATAAGCACAGAAAATCAACTCCCAATGTTTCTGTTCAATGAACTTTTTCTGTCTTCTATTACCCTCTAACAAATCTTATAATTCTAGCACCACTACACATGATCATATTGTTAGAAAGTCCTTATCTTTATCACGGGATACATTATTTATTTCTGCCATTCCTAGCTCTACCTGGGCTTGGATCATGGGAACAGAGAAATCTCATGTAATCCTGGAATAACCTGCAATATCCTCAAGAATCCCCACTGCAATTAAAAACAGATAAAGGACCTATATTAACATACATCTCCAGGAGTACATTACATGGTTATTGCTGGAGACTCACATTTACATAAATTCTCTATGTGAGCACCATTTTCCATATGGTTTGAATTTCATGGTTTAGTTCCTTGCACACAGTGATGATGTTTGGAATTTTCCTTTCTCTTTTGACATTTGTTACCTTCTAAATGGCCCCTAGATTTTTTTTTGTTTTACAAAGTTTTATATCAATTGCAATATTTCTCTCAGTTATGTTATCTCATAGAAGGTCAATTTTTAATTTAACTCATTACTAATAACTATCTACATTTCCTCAAAGTCTTGCATCATGGACTTGAGAGAGGGTACAGTGGTGTAGGTGCTTGCCACAAAGCTTTATGACCTGAACTTAACATTCCAGACTCACTTATGGTGGAAGGAAACACTTATTTCTAAAAGTTGTCTTCTGATTTCAAATATATTTTTCTAGACACATGCCTCTCTCCAAGATGCAGATAAATAAATGTAAGTAAATTTTAAAAACCCTTAAAATATTTCATCTTGTGTCTTTGGGAATTTGATGTTCATTTCTGGAATATACTCTTCTTTTTTTGAACAGAGCATCCTAAGATTTATTTAATTTTAACTTATAGGTATTTATTCCTTCAGTTAACTACCTTCTCCCTGTTTCTGAAGAGTCTGAATGACAATCCTTTCCTCCCTTCATCAGATAATAGTGTATTTCAGCATCTATAGGTTTAGGAAAACCTTCTTGCTTTTTAGGGAGGGAGGAAGCAGGAAGGCCAGAAAAGAAGAAGGACTGTAGATGGACAAAAAGGTAAGTTAAAACAAACAGGGGCTGAGGAGAGGGTTCAGTTGCAAAAATGATAGCCAGACAAGCATAAGGACCTGAGTTTGTTCCTCAGAACCCATAGAAGAAAACATGATAGAGTGGTGCACAATTAATTCCAGCACTTGGAAAGGAGAGATAATGGGAAACCTGGGCCTCAGTGACCAGTCTACTGTGCTGAATTAGCAAATTCCAGAACAATGAATGATCCGGTCACAATAAATGAATAAATGTATAAACAAACAAACAGTCACTGAGCCTGACATAAGACTTACTCATGATTTCATAAGTATATGCATAAATGGCCTTGCATACATAAACAAACCACACAGAAAGAGATAAATGTATAGCTCCATAGATAGATGTACACACACAGACACACAGACACACACACAGACACAGACAGACAGACAGACACACACACACACACACACACACACACACACACACACACACACACACACTTCCAGGTGGCTTTGTAAGATAAATTAAGCCTGGGAGATGGTTCACTGGGATAGAGTGTCTGATAAGCTGAGTTCAGTCCCTGAAACTCAATGTGGAGAACTGACTATCCTCTGACGTTTACATGCACATCATAGCCCATATGTGTTGAGATTCACACATAGAGATCACATTCACATAGAAAATAAAGCTTAATAAAATGAATTCAAATTAAAAGAAGCTTGTGACCAGGAAGAAACACCATGCTGAGATAGGATTTTACACTGAATTTTTCAGAAGAAACCACAGTTCAGGGTGAAGCCTCTGAGCTGACTATGATGTGTTTGCCCCAAGGCTGAGCTGTGGCAAAGTCCAGGAAATGAAAGGCAGAACCAATGCCTTTAAGTTCTGTTCCCAGTAGCTTTCCAGGAGGGCCAGAAGTATTCTGCAGCCCTGGAGCCAAATTGCCTAAGGATGAAAGAGTCAGGCTTGGCCTACAGGGGAGGTCGACTTACTTTCAACCTCTTTGTAGGATTTCATGGAGACTATAGATTCTTTCCATTTAATCCAAAGGCAAAGGATCCCTGGAAATTGAAAAGCATCCACTTTAGCTCCCAGTGAGCCCTAGAGTGCTATTTTACTAAATCTCACTTGAGGAGTTTAAAGCATCCCCTGTCTTACCTCTCCTGACTCAGTTCCCACTTTTAAACCTCCTCCAGTCTCCCTCTGCTTACCTTCATGAGCATAGATTCTTTGATTTTAATACCCATTAACTTTAAAGAAATATCACAGAGAAATGAATTATATCTCACTGGGACCATATTCACACATGGATTAGTCTATATTTCAGAGTAGTGTTTTCTAAAACTCAATTTTGAAATAGTAGTACTTTAGGAAAAAGGAGCAAAAAGAAAGAAAGAAAGAAAAAAGAAAGAATAAAACTTTCCTTAATTGCTCAAATGATTTTCTTCCTCCTTTCTATGCTAGATATCACTACCATAAGACTGGAAAGAACTGTTGCTCCATTCTCATGAGACTCTGTATTGAAATAGAGAGAGAGAGAGGGAAACACAGGCAGAGAGGGGGGGAACAGAGAGAGAGAGAGAGAGAGAGAGAGAGAGAGAGAGAGAGAGAGAGAGAAAGAGAACAAAATCATTTGACAAAATGAGGGGTGATGTTGAAGCATTAGAGGTCCCATGCCTGAAACCAAAATCTCAGATCAGAGAACTCAGGGCAAGGACTTGGGGTCTGAGGGAACCTTCCAGCAATGCCAATGACAGCATTTGCCTGCTCTATGCCGGAGGACTACTGAGTTCCAGCTGACCATCCGTGGTCTGTGGCCGATAAAACCAGTCAAACAATCACAATATGACCACCAGTAGCAGAAGTATGTGTCACATTGTCACACTGATACACAGGGTAAGAGCTTTGAATATTATCTAATTTTATGTCATTTTTTCAATGTTTTAGTTTTGGAAAATAGTGTTATTTTTATTTGACAGTGTCATTATACAGGAGTGAAAATAATTTGAATCATTTAAGGACGGGTATTCTTGCATCAATATCATCCATAAAATGTTACATTTGCAGGGGAAAAGGGTCACATGTCGTTTGGATGGCTCTAAACTTGCAGTTTAGCACAGGTTAATGCTAAATGACTTATCCTCTTGTCTTTATTGTTTAGGGTTTGGGATCATAGCCATATGACTCCACAATGTGCCCTACCATTACTTTTCTGATTATCATATGATATGGATTAGCTCTCCCTTTCTATCTACCTCAAGTAATTATTGATTGAAACCCTACTGTGTGTCAGAACGAATTAGAAGAAAATAGAGAATTAAATGCTGCATTATTCAATTAGCATAATTCATAGATATAGCATTGAGACTTACATAATATATACTATATGCTGTGTGAAGAAGTAGCAGGTAAACACTGTAGAATGAAAGGGGACCATGCAGAAGATGGGGAGTATGTGAGCAGATACCATGACTGCAAATGATCTGTCCAGCCCAATATTCATGAGCCAAAAAGTGGAAAGAAGTTCTTCAAGCACATTCCAAAGCAAGATATTTCAATTTGTTTTCTGTTGTTGTGATAAACACTGTTGCAAGAGACAACTCAGAAAGGAAAGGGTTTCTTTGGCTTACATGTTATAATCCATCAAAAAGGGAAGTCAAAGCAGAGACTCAAGACCAGAAACTAGAATCAGAAACTGAAGCAGAGAGCAAGGAGGGATGCTGGCTCCTAGCTTGCCATTTACACAACTGACACCTACCTGCCCAGGGATAACACTGCCCCTAGTACCATGTATATCCCCATAGATATTGTCTTAGTTAGGGTTTTACTGCTGTGGACAAATACCATGATCAAATCAAGTCTTACAAAGGACAATATTTAATTCATTTAATTGGGGCTGGTTTACAGGTTTGGAGGTTCAGTCCATTATCATAAAGGTAAGAGCATGGTAGCATCTAGGCAGACATGGTGCAGGCAGAGCTGAGAGTTCTACATCTTCATCTGAAGGCTTCTAGTGGAAGACTGACTTCTAGGAAGCTAGGATGAAGGTCTTAAAGTCCACACCCACAGTGATGCACCTACTCAACAAGGCCACACATTCTCATAGTGCCACTCCCAGGCCAAGCATATACAATCACAGATATACTGTCTCCAATCTGATAGAGACATTTCTTCAAATGAGGTTAACAATTCTCAAGTAGGTCAAGTTGACCAAATATAGAATAACAAGTTTCTTAGAGTCTTCTACTTCAAACTGTATTTCAATGTCCTAGAATTACAATCATACAATTGGATCAGATACTAATCTGAAATCCTAACTCCCTCAACGTCTTAGCCAAGGCTGAATCCAATCTCTGCTTTTTCCCCTTAAGGACCATCTGTTTTCATTGTCTTGTAAACCTCAGTCTACTTGATAAAACCATATATTTATTTGATTAATTTGTATACTTTCTGTAACATTTTAAAATAAGTGTAGCAGGCAGTCATTGCTGTCTGTGCTATATAAGCATATCTGTGGTACCTGCATTATGTGACATACAGTGTATTTTGAATAAACACTGCTGAATAAGTGATTCTCATTTAAGAGGCTATTCACGTCAAATACTGTGCATACATCTCATATACAGGTGATCACTATGATTCAAAACACATGCCATTCTACTGATGCCCCCTTTACAAAAGTGATCCTAAAACTGCTTCAAGACATAGCTGAGAAGTGGCATGTATAAGCCATAAAAATACAGCCACTATCCTGACTGCATAAGCCAATGTATCTGTTACATTGCTTCTTGTGTTAATGTATGCAATTTTTCCTTGTCTCCATATTGTGGAACAAAAACCCCAGTGAAGCCTTAGGAAACTAAAAGCCAGAGAAATTATAAGAATGTGTTCTCTAAGATCAGCCAGCTCTGTGAAGAACACAGAGACTCAAACAGATATTGAAAAACACGTCCAGGAGAGCAAATACCCCATCCCCTCTGACACATACTACCACCCAACTGACAGTACAAAATCTACACATTTGAATACACTCAATTTTCTGTTTGCTTTATCTTCTGTCTTGAGGTTGTCTTCTTTAACGTCTCCTTTTCATTTGTAATATAAAGGGATAGATATGGGTGTATTATTTGCTTCTTTCTAGGTATTCCTTTTGCCCAGTTTATTCATTCCATTTGTAATGCGGCCATGTTGTTTTGGAAGCACAAGCTGTATTACAAATAAAAGAGTAAACAGATTCTGATATATTAAAGTAAATCACCAATTACCATCTCCTTGTGCTGGGGACCCCCAGAACCTATGATCACACTTTAAAAAAAAATAGTAGAATTACAGGATGTGATGTCATCTTTAAACAGAGTTTAAAATCACTAGATCAAAGAACACTCACTTTAAAGACTAAGTTTCAGAGACCCTCACTACACGAAGTTTTAATCCCCTCCCCAATATCTGCAAGGAGGAAGAATCTTTGCAGAGATGATAACAGTTGTTGTACCCTCTGAGTCCTGTCCATCCTGAAAGCCATGAGTCTGTATTTATGTTTTCTGATTGAGGATTGTTCAGAATTAACACTAAAATAAATTCAAAAGGGCTGGCAAAGACAGGGCAAGAATTCTACAGAGAGATGCAGCTGAGGTGAGGCAACCTTGGCAGAATGCCTCTCTCAGGGCACATTCATCTAAGGTGAACTGATTTATTTGAGACTTGTGTCTGCCATATTTTACAACTGTAATGGCCAGTAAATAAAAAGAAATTGTTTCTGTCAACTTACCACCACTCTTATCATGAATGGAAGAAGTCCAAATGCCCGATCATATAAAAATTCCATAAAGGTCAAGAGAGAATGAGTTCTGCCTGCCCCAGAGAAGAAAGTAATTTTGCATTTTCAGGTGACAGTGTCCCTCCATGTTAGAATTCTTATGGATTCAGACCATGGCTTTTAATGAATAAAAAAATAAACTACTTCAACTGAACTTTAGTGTGTAGTTTTCACTTAAAATACAAATACATGAACATAAACATACTAAAACGTGACATATTTGATTAACTCATTCCATGTATGTGGAGGGCAGTAGGAATTAGTTCTTCTAGGTGTTTTAGTTCTAGGTACTGTCAAAGAGAACATTTTATATTAGCATATATATATTTATATATACTAGAAATAGTGCTATTTTTCATTTTAGATGCAGACATTTTAAGTATTTATAGAATCAATCTTTCTCTGAAGTTGAATGCATCAAGTTTTTACTTTCTGAACCAAGGACCACTGAATTCCAGTTACTGACATTTCTTTTCTCTTATAAAGATAAGCCTGAGACTTAGAAAAGAACGTGATGAAGATGGGAAATTGCACAGCTGCTAAAACAGTGGTTACCAATAGAAATGTCTGCTCCAATGGAGAATTCCCACTTTATCACTTATTAAATGTATAACTAAAGAAAATCCTTTTCTTGTCTTCTAGTATAATTCCCTTGATCTATAAAGCCACACAAAGATCTGCTTCAGTACAAATGACTTAACATTTGTGAATGTTGAGATCAGTAATTTCTATAAATCTCTTTGCTCCCTTACTACTATTTCCACATTGCCTAAGATTGTACCTGCTTTATTTACTTCAGTTAAATATAAGGACAGTGTGAGAATAATGTTAAGTAGAAAAACATACATATACTCATCTATATGTTGATCTAAATGATAAAAAGCATAACGAATAAAAGGACTACAAATTTTGGAGAGGATGTTTAAGAATAATATGGACCTGAAATAAAATAAAACTGTAGTTTATGATTCTGGAAAGGCAACAGAACCGAAGTGTGGTTCCAACTGGGAAAAACAGTCATTCAAATATTGGCATATTACAGAAACAATTTTCAACACACCTTAAGAAATTGCAACACATCAAAGAAAAATGTGGCGCTCCCAGGGGAGATATACAAATGCATCTGATACTCCTCACATGGTAACTACAGAACCTGTGTAAACCTGCAACTGCCATTTGACAGTACAAGTCATTTTCTTCAATGAAAATAAAGAGACACATTCAAATAAATTTAGTGTTTAGTGATTCATTACCAGGAGAAACAGAGGGGCAGGGGCAGGGGAAGGGGGAAAGAGACCAAACATGCTGGAAAACTTCTAAACCAGTGTACAAGAGAAGGCTGCTTTTTAATAGGATATCAGGAATGGAGATGCATCTCAGTAAGCTGGCTACTTGTTTAGGATGGAAGAGGTTCTAGATTTAATATCGACAATAACAAAAAGATAAAAAGAATGAAAAAGGAGGAACAAATTAAAATGAGAAGAGGACTAGACTTGAATTTGGTAATGTTGAATTTTTGCATGAACACACAATTTGAGGAATTCATGAAATCCCCGGACCAAAGTGTCAGTTTTAGAGATCCTTTAGAATAGCAATGTTTTTCTTTTTCTTTTATTTTATAAGAAGGATTATAGAGAAGAAAATGGAGGAATTTAATCTATTGAGTCCAAAAGCTGCTTAGAAGCTTTGCCATATCAGTCTTAGCTGACAACTGTTCCCACCTGCTAAAGGCATAGGAGAGTCTGGGTTAAACTTAAGAGCTATGTGGCTGGGAAAATGCCCCAGCACTTCAGAGCGTTCCCTGTTCTCACAAAGGACCAGGGTTCAGTTTCCTGCATCCACATTGCTGATCACAGCCACCTGGAACTCCAGTTCCAGGGGATCTGTTGCACCTTCCCCTGACTCCTGGGTTACTGGGAACATAGTTGTTATACAAACACACACACACACACACACAGAGGTAAAACACTTACACACATAAAATACCATTAAAAACATTTCAGAAGAAGCAAATTGAGTCGGAATCTAAGCAGAGATAACAAAACTGCAGAAACAAAGCCTGGCAGTGGTAGCTCTTACCTTTAATTCCGGTACCCAGAAGACAGAGGCAGGAAGATCTCTGAGTTCCAGGCCAGCTTGGTCTACAGAGTGAGTTCCAGAAAAGCAAGGGCTAAACAACAAAAACAATAACAAAAATAAATAAATAAATAAATACTTTTTAATTAAATAAATATAAAAACAAAACAAGGAAAACAAAAACTTCAGATACAAGTATGGCAGTTACCGTTATAAGCAAAATTATGAGATGAATAACATAACCTATAAAGCAATCAGGAACGAAGACTGGAGATACAAATCACAGAAAAGCCTAAGGACACTTTATTAGCTCCACAGAAGGCAGCTGCAACTAAAGACTCAAGAAAGCCAGGGAAGCATCCAGGAGGAAGAACAGAGAGGCACTCATCAATTAAACTGTACGAAATAAGAAGCTTGGCCACAGATACATAGAAATTCCATAAAACTCATGTGTATGATGATTTGAAAATGTCTAAAAAAATACTACAAATAATAATAGTGACAATAACAACAGCAACAACAACAACAACAATTAATAATAATAATAATAATAATAATAATAATAATAATAAAAAGTTTTGTCCTGTCAACAAAGCTGGTAAGACAGTGATGTCTGTCTGTCCAGTTCTAGGTATGCCATGCGAAAGGGACAATACTGGGCAGCAAGGGAAACATGACACATGTCCCTTTCTCAAATACTTTTTCACTCAGTGTATTGTTTTCTATCTCTCTAGACAAGATGCAGTCCAATAATTATTTCCAAACTAACCCATGGTAAGTAGATTTTACCTGTGATTTATCTCAATGAACTTGAGGCCACCATCTTCTCTATGGGCATTCTCCAGCAAGAGTTGAAACAAATTCATACTCTTTTAAAATGTAGGTTGACAAGATGTCAAGGTTTTACCTAGAAAGCAAAAGTAACTGCCAAAATGGTCAGTAGAATTCAAGGATACACAATACTGAAGTAGTTAGAAATTAACAAAATTTAATCTTTAGGCATGGTAATTAAGTTCTAAGCATTGTTGAATACTTAAAATACAAAAGCAAGGCACAAAACCTACCATCAAGGTTCACAAAGATTAGAGAGTAGATAACTGTGGTGAAATTATAGGACCAAAGACCATATAGTACAGTTAGCATCTACTTATTTGTCAAGAGTATGAAACAGCACAAAATTCCAAAGAAATTCTTCTCCCCAAGATAGGACTAGACTCTTTTATAAGAATATTATTTTTCCCAGTAATTTAACCTTATATGTGGCTTTCCTGATCATAAAATATTGAAGGTTTGTGTAATGTTGTCTTAAGGTAAAAGACAATAAAATAAAGTAGAAATTTCTTGTACATAATTTACTAGATCTAGCATTAGTAGACAGTAGTTTCTCAATTTGAGGCACTATACTTGTAATTTTAAAATGTCCAGCTCAGGGATATTTATTTCATCTAATATTTTGGAAGAGAGCATTGTTTTCTACAAGTGGCAAGTTAAGAAAGAAAACGAACAAACAATACAATCTATAAAAACTTCTCAAAATCTTTAACATTGATCCATTCTTGAACATATGCTTACTACATTTGGACATTTATTTATTGTGTTCTTTTTTGTGTTTGTACATGTATGTGTGAGGAGGTCAGAGAACTTTCAGGCTTTGGTTCTCTTCTTCCACTGTGGGTACTACAAGCATTGAACTTAAGCCTTCAGCTCGGTTAGCAAGCTCCTTTTCTTACTGAGTCATCTCAGTGGGTTCTTTTTGTAAGTGGTTAAGTACAGGGAACTGTGGTGCTAACGTTGAAAAAAGCATTAAAATTAAGAAGTAGAGATTTTCCCTGTTGTTGATGTTTTATATAGTAACATAAAACTTCCTTGTTCAGCTATTAAACTAACAAATATTTTACTAACTAAAGTTAATTTTAAATATCCTCCAACAAAATAAAAAAATATTATTCCAATTAGCTCAAATCATCAGGTGAGAGAAGAAATCATCTCTTTAATCCTTAAAATTGGCACTCCTGACCCTCCTGCCTCCTCCTCCATCAGCAAATCCTACCAGCATGCATGCTCCACCAAGTATATAAGCAAAGCAAACTGGACTTGTTTTTTATTATTGTTATTATTATTTGAGGGGGGTCACAAAGATGTGGGTATAGATCTTGAAGGATTGGAAAGTGAGTGTGTTCAGGGTCCATGATGTGAAATTCCCAAATAATCAATAAAAACATTGTGGAAGATATATGTGAAAATAATCAAACAAACAAAAAAAATAGGACTGGAGAAATGGCTCAGTGCTTAAGTGCATGTACTATTCTTACCAAGGACCTGTGCTTGATTCTCAGCGCCCACACTGGCAGCCACCTGTACCTGCAGCTCCAGGCTATCTAACCAGGCACTGGTACCAGGAGAACATGTGCCACATAGATATATACCTGTACTTTAAATTAATCCTTATAACTCAACGGTTTACTTCTTGTCTATCTTGAAGGAAAAATCCTTCATATACTTTAAATCCTTCATAACCTTTAAATACTTTAAAGCAGTCACCCAAAATTATCAACATTCAAATGTTCCAAAGGTAAAATATAATATAGAGTCTGTTTTGGAGAAAAACAATACTGATTTCAATATTAAAAAAAATCTGTTGTTGTTTATTGTTTCCCTGTGTTGAATGAGCATATAGAAGACCAATAAAATCTCTGTGAGTAGAGAATTCACCCAAGTGCTGATCATTGCAAGAAAAATTGCATGTTACTATAGTTGTGGACTGGCAATTAGTCTATCAAGTAGAAGAGAGCTGTTGAGTCAGGTGCAGACAAACAGAACAGTCTTTTTTTTTCCTTTCTAAGAAGCTTAGATGACATCAAAGAGAATAAAGTCTGGGTGTGATTATGTGCCAGTTCTTTCAAGTGAGTTCTTCTCTGTCATTCTCTATCACAATTCATGAGCATATCGTAGCTAGATTAAAATAAGACATTGAACATAACTGAATAAAAATTATGAATAAGAAGTTTGAAAGCCTAGAGTTTGGGATTCATTGACTCACATAATATTTTCATGTGGCTTGCATAGATATTAATTGGGCTGAATTGTAGCACTGATTTTCCATAGGGAGCTCAAATCAAAGAGCAGTACTAAGCACATCATTCAGGCTTTTTTACAATCACATGAGTCACATGATCTTTGCTATAATTAGTATTGTGGGGATAAAAGGTGGTATGTGTGCAAATTTCTCCAGTGACATTTACCTTTCATGTGGCAGATAATATCTGGGCAGAATGATCAACTCAAACCAGTGTTAATGTAGCAAAATAAGAACCCAAATCCTTATCACACTATGTAGTGAATAGGTACATTAGGTTAGACATGTTTGATGCTTAATACTGTCAACTTGACAGCATCTAAAATCACCTCAGGATAATTTCTGGGCATGTCTTTGAGGCCATTTCTGGATTGGATTGACGTTATCATTTGATTTTCAGTTTTTGTGATAAACCTCCATGACCAAAAGTCATTTATGGAAGAAAGAGTGACATATGTTTCCAAAAGGTGAAACCATATTGCCAGAGAGATGTGCCAGAAGAACTAGAAATGTGAGAGTTCACATTTTCTACTATAAAAAAAGAAGCACAGAGGACAAACTGGAAGTAGGACAAGGCTGAACATACCCAAGGCCCACCTACAGTGCCTTAATTCCAAAAACAAGACTGCATTGCTTCCCCAAACAGCAGCATGAACTGACGATCAAGTGATCAAATACCTGAGCCTATGGGAGGCACTTTTTCCATGTAAATCACTACACTGAACTTGGAGGATACATCACAAATGTGGGTAGCACCATCTCATGAGATGGGGTCCTGCATTGAATGAAAGAAAAAGTGAGCAGAGAATCAGCTTTCGTCCCTCTCTAGTTCCCAACTGTGGATGCATCAAGTTTGTGTCACCAGGATTTTATACACCATGATAACAATATTCTCCACTAGTAAGCCAAAAACAAAAATAAAAACAAAAACAAAACAAAAAGCAAAAAATGCTTTCCTACCAAGGTAGCTTCTGTCCAGTTTGGCAACAATAAGGAGAGTACCCAATTTAAGAACCAAATAGTAGATTTTTGTTATTACTACTTAAATTAAGCCTGTTACAGAATCCATAGCCTTCTTTACTACATTTGATCTTGATATTGTCCTTGGCTAGTGTTCTGCTTTAGTCTGAGGCATATGGAGAGAAATAAAAGCTTGGTCGTTCTGATAGTATGAGAGTACAAGTTTATGTTTCTGTTTAAAATTTGTGTGTGAGAAGGACACACAATTAATCTACTCATTTTAGGGGACTGGAATAAGAGCTCCATTAACCGAGTGAAATGAAGGCTGTCTAAACCAGCTGAAGGCCCACCAACCTGTAGACAAGGGCACAATAATACATTATTTTCAATAGCTGGTTATTGGAGAGGTTAATTACTCAGCCACATTTCCACCAAAAACTAACCAATCAAATGAGCTAGAAAAGAACCCATAAACTTAAAATGTAGTACTTTTTCTCTGTGGAGGTGGTTGTAAATGGCTTTGAATTTTATAATGGAAAGATGCAATTAAAAGCATTTAACATTGGAATTTTTTATTTGGAAAAGAGTCTAAGAAGAGAATGTATGTGCAAAAGGAGGCCTCTCTCCATTTTGAAACAGGAAATAATTGGAAAAGAATATACTTCAGAACAGAGTCCAGACCAAAGACGTTGTGATGACTTCTTTGTTCCATTTTCAAAAATGAAGCCAAATGGAGCAGCAAATTGAGAATGATATGAGGTACATTATTTCTTCTTTCTCCTCTCATAGCAGAGAGCAATAGTGATGTTGCTCAGTTACTTTGAAGGTACATGAACTAACACTATTTCTCTAGAAGGAGACATGAATGCTTTTAATACCAAGGTACATATCTTCTACCATATGAAAGAAAGTCTGACTTTTGTAATATATTAATAAGATGGTATGGTATTGATACAATGACAAAAATGTCTTGCTAAAATGTTTTTTACAGTCCATAAAGTCAGAAATAACTCATCACCTATTTTCTAAATGGATGAATATCTTTAATTACCTTAAAACACATATTACCAAGAAGACTATACAAGATTCCCTGAACAATCTATGTATAATGATGACATTAAAGCAAATATGATAAAATTTGCAATATTAAGCTAGAAAGAGAAATATTAGCTACTTTTGAAAAATAATTTGCAGTGAAATTATAATGTCTCTAGATTAATTTTTATTAAAGTTCACAGATAAAATGTACTCATGAATTTAAGTAGCTATAATTTTTGAGTGTAATTGTATCATTCTGAGATTATTCTCATTTGTGGGATAAAACACCATAATGGAAACAACTCTCAGATATTCCTGTGTGGAAGGTAAGACCTGAAGGCAAATCATCCAATTTAGCTTTTTTTTTCAATACTTTAAGCTGCTACTGGGTTGGAAAACAGAGAGAATAGTTTTCTCTGTGACAGTTCATACAATTGCATAAACACATCACTCCCACAAATAAAACCCAAAAACATAGAGAAGTGGGTTTGAAATTATATTCTCCGAGGTTATTTGTTAGGTTGGCTTCAAGTGTGATCTCCTTCTGCTATGGCATATCAACAGAACACTGCAAGCCAGCTTCATGCGTAAGCTATAAGAAATCTCTTATGGAAATCTTGTATTACTAAATATACTTAGCAATTGACTGATTAATGTTTCATTACACCTATCTTCTTTAAAAAAAAGCTTTAAATTTATTAAGAAAGAGAATTTTCTGTTAAATGTTCTTTTTCCCACAACACTTCGAGATGGTTTTCTAAAACATAAGGCCATACACATGCATGCTTTAAGTTATCTGTTGATTTAAATGGTTTTCTGTACCTGTTGCTTATTTATAAAAATCATAATTTAAAAATTGTATGTATGGTTGTTTTATCTTCATGTATTCTTGTGAGTTAATAATGATGTAGTGCCAGAAAAAGCACCTGATCTATGGAGCGGCAGTTATAGTTGGTTATACACTACCATGTAGATGCTGGAGATGGAATCTGGTCCTCTACAAAAGCAATCAAAATCCTTCACTACTGAGCCATCCCTTCCTTCCTTTCCTGTTATTAATTACTAGTATGATTCTATTGTGATCAAACAATAGACTCATCATAGTATTTACAAATTCTCTGAGGTTTAATTTATTGTCTGTAGAGGAATTTTAGTCCACCAATATGACTGCTCTGGCAAGGGATAACATCCAAAAATATTCTAGGTCTATGTGATCTGGTTAGAATGCAGAGATGCTCTGTATTACAGAATGATCTGGCTACAATACAGATAGGTCCTTAGTATATACCTTTAATCCATAAAGGTTAGTTTGTAGAAGGAAGCAGCCATGTTTGAAAGTGATGTCTAATTGAGGGGCAGACAAAGTGGTCAGTCAGAGAAGGATTTGACAGAATGAGTCAGAGAGGTTATTCCCAAGTCTCACGAGAAAGGAGAAAATAAGAGGTGACTTATGAGAGCAGTGCAAGGAGAGAAAGGGAGGAGGTAGTTTTTACCAGGACAGTTTTACAGAGACAAGTTGCTGATGAAGAAAGAACAAGCCAGAGAACAAGAAGGAGCCAGAATTTTAGAAGAGATTGCCAAGGTTTGTTTGAGGCCAAGAAGAACAGTTCAGTGAAGTGCCAAAAGAAGGTAGTTTGGATCAACTTAAACAGAACAGCTGAGTTGAACCAGCCAGCAAGAGTTGAGAAAGAACTAGAAAGCTTAGCTTATTCAGAAGTAAGTCAGACATGACTATTACATCTGGCACCCAATGATACTGGAGAAGAAGAAAGCCAACCAAAGTTGTGAAAAGCAGAGGACATCAGACAGAAACATCCCAGAGGACAGAAGACATCTGGCAGAAAGCTACAGAGGCCAGAGGCCAAATTGACCTGGATTGTCCTCAGAGGAAACATCAGTTCTTCAAGTTAGGCTGGATGCCCAAAGAGACTCAGGAGACTCCAAAGAGGTGTGAGCCTCAAGCTCATAGGAAGGAATGATGCAGGAGCCTCTGAGGCAGTGAACCAAATGAAGCCACCCAAAAGACAATTATTATAATATAGAAAGACTTTTCCTGCATTACAAAGTTGGCAACTTCATTTCAGATTCTTTAAGACCAAGGATAGAATTTAGGGGATAGAATGCTACTTGAAATAATCACTGCAGTACTTAGTGCAACTGTGACCACTGAAGTAAACCCCTTCCCACTTTCAATTGCAATCTTTATATTTTTGTCTCAAAAAAGGTTGAAAAAAATAACTCACAAGAAAAATTAGCTATGATAATACAAAAGCTTGTGAGACAAGAAACAAAAGAAATAAGAAACATAGGAAATACTTAATTGAGAACTTATGGTATCTAGTGAAATTAAGGATCAAGATAGACAAACCATTGAATCTATGAGCATCATTTCTTAATAAAATTAAGAAAAAGTGACCATTCCCACTAGCTTTCCCAGTTATCTGGCAACAAATACCAGATAATGGTGTAAATTCACAAAATGACCAGCTAGTATGGAATCCTATTAAAATAAAAGAACTTAAACATTTTAAAGAATCAATAGTAACTTATTGAATGTACTCATCCCATTTGAAACACATGTTAAACACCTGGAATACCCAAACCAAGATTACCCCCCCCAATCTGGAAAGATTTAGCAGCAACTGTAGTAGAAGCTGGTTCTCAATTACAATTACTGATCGGTGGTTAGAAGAAGCTGCAATTATGGAATGTCATAATAGGTCTAAAGGAGCTAATATGAAAAATCAATAGTTATGTGACGGTCAATTTGCTTTTTTAAGATAGCAGATTCAATTTGATGACTCGGTTATTATACAATTGTACTTGAGTAGCTTTAAGAGCCTGGAATAAGATGAGGAACAAGGAAAAAGTTCTATTTCATTAACAAAACGTATGCAAAGCTCCAGAGAGAATTTACTGACTTCTTACATGGATTAGCATCTGTTATAAGCCGAGCAATACCAGATCCAGATGTGAAACAGATATTAATTGAAATTTTTGCTTTTGAAATTGCAAGTTCACAGTGTAAAAAGGGGTTTTAGACCTTTAAAATCTTGGTCAGCTCCCAGGTCTGAATGGCTTAGAACTACTGCTGGTATTGACCTTAATGACTATGTAATTGCACAAGAAATGGCCAATAATCCTACATACCAAAATGTCCACTGTTTTATCTGTGAAAGACAAGACCATTTTAAAAGAGATTGTAGACAAGGCATTCCTAGAGACTTCTCTAGAAGACCTCAGCTTTCTTGATTTGTGGAAGGTATGGTAAGGATAGGTTTTGGTCAAAGGAATGCAGATCAGTAACATATATTTGAGTTAATTACTTACCAATTATCTAAGGGGTTCAGATAGTACCCTGGCAACAAATACCATGAGTCAGGCATTTCCTGTCAGCTGTCCACCTAGCAACTAGAGAAAACTAAACAAGGTATTAGAGATGCTGTATATTGACATCTTATGTAATATGTCTTGATTATTTCTGTGTTTAAGTGGGCGAGAAGCATGGCTGACTGGTATGGAGCTGGGCATGGAATGTGAGTACCCACATATCTAGTTTATGTATGGGTTCATAAAGATCTAATTGTGCCTTGATAAACAGAAAGAGGTGGTAAGATTATCTGAAAGACACTGGGTTGTAGAAAAATAAAACAAAACAAACAAACATGCAAAACAAAACAAAACAAAAAAAACCCGTACTGAATTAGATAAACCCATATACTTAAAAGATGTTTTAACATCAGAATGTAAGGGAATGTGCTACAAAGGTTTTTGTCTACATTTTTGCAGGTGATGAAAGACTATGGGTTCCATCAAACTTGATGAAGATCCAATCTTAAGAAAAGAAGCTTCCACATGAAGATCATGACTCAAGGAAGGAAGAGATGCAGAAAAGTAACAACAAAAATGATTTCCTCTGCATTGGAACAGCTCAACAAACTGGCTGAGAAAGGACAGATTGTTGATCAGACTGTCAAACTAGAAAGCCTTGAAGGCTGAAATGGACATCTACTGAAGGTCAGATAATAAGGACTGAAGTTATGAAGTATCATCATATCAATGGATCATTATTTGGACTCTTACATTTGTGGGATTGGTATTTGCTCCTGTTGTAAAAACTAAACTGTGTAAAGATGTAGAGGACTTTTAATGCAGCAGCATAGATACTCTGGCAAGGGAGCACATCCAAATACTGTGCAGGTCTATATGATCAGGCCATAATGCAGATGCATACCAGAGTACAGTTAATCCCTAAATGTTAGTTTATAGAATCAAGCAGCCACATTTATAAATAATGTCTAATTAAGGAACACAGTGATGAATCAGAGAAAGATTTGACTGAATGAGTTGGAAATGGGATATGCCCAACTTTCATGAGAAAGAAGGAAAGACCTGACTTAAGAGAGCAGTGCAGAGACAGAGAGGAGGCAGTTTTACCAGGACAGTTTTACAAAGACATGTTGCAGATGAAGACAGAACAATCTAGAGAAAGAGAAGAAGCCAGAAGGTTAGAACAGATTTCAAAGGATAGATTAGGGCCAAGAACAATTCAGTGAGGAACTGATTTACCATAATTGTAGCTTCTCTTTACTAAGTCAACCATTTTACCTGAAAACCAGCTTCCAATATAACTGCTGCTAAATGTTGACAGGAAGCTCATATGTTTGACTCTTTGATGCCTAGTTGGTAGAATTGTTTGAGAAGGTTTAGGAAGTGTGTTCTTGTGGTAGGAAGTATGTCACTGGGAGCAGGTTTTGAGTTCTTAAAAGCCCAGTCATTACCAATTAACTCTCTCTGTATGATTCTTATGGATCAAATATAAGCTTTCAGCTGCTGCTCCAGTGCCTTGCCTGCTTGTATGTTACACACCGTGATGACCAAACATTTCTCTCAGTGAGAAGGCAGTTTGAATCAGTCATATTGGAAAGGAGATTTGAGTCAGGACAGCTTAGTTGAACCAGCCAGCCAGAGTTCAGAAAAAAACTAGAAAGGGTGGGTGGGTCAAAGATATAGAGGCAGAGAATGGTGTGACGAAAAGGAAGGTACCTAAACTAAGGATGCACAAGGTCTCTAGAATTTGGAAAGTCAGGCAAAATGATCTCCCTTAGTGTCTGCAGATGCAAAGAATTCTGGCTGATACCTTCACATGACAGCTTCTCAATTGCAGAACTATAAATTGCAGAATCTATAATTTTTCTCATTTTTAAAATGACTGCATTTGTGGTCACATATTAGTTACAGCAGCAGAAAGAAAGCAGCAAAGCTTCTGAGTTAGTATTTCATGAGTTATGCCCCATAGCCTTTGTTTCATTAAATTTTCCTTTCTACCCACCTTTCCATAACCATACAATTCTTTTTACTTCCTGACAAATAAAAGAAAAATAACTTTGGAGTTAGTTTTGGAAACTACTTTTGCTGAGACTCACACTCCAAAACTCTGTGGGAACTAAGAACAAAACTTTATATGAATTAAAATTAGCCAAGTTTAACAGAGCCAAGCACGAACTGCAATTTAGGAAGCTCTTGAAACCAGAAAATATCCAGAGAAACTTCAGTCTGCTATGGAGCTGGCAAATATTTATAGATAGAAAATGGAAATGAAGTAGCGATGGACGCCCATTGGTTACAACTTAATGTTTGCCTTATTTGAACACAGTTTAAACATTTGTCTATCTATGTCTGAACAGAGCTCAATTCCTGTGATTGTCTGATACTGAGCATCTGCTACAAGGATGTCTTCCTGAAATAGACTTTCATCTATTTTACTTCTAAACTAGGTTGAAGTTCTTTATTTAAGGGACCAGTATGGTAGCCTTCATAGATCAAATTTAGCTTAATTGTACAGAAAACATAATCATATGGAAAGGGTCTGTGTGCCATTAACTGAAAATTCTTATACACTCTGATAATTTACACAGATATATATGCACCACATAGAACTTGCATACAAAAAATATAAATTTTATGTAAAATATATTTACAAAGATTCCTTTTTTGCATTTTCACTTTTGTTTATTTATTTATTTTTAATCATTATTTATTTATTTACAATCTAGACATTGCCACCCCATCCCCTTCTCACAGATCCTCATTCCATTCTTCCTCCCTTGTTTCCAAGAGGATTCTCCTTCCTGCTTAGATACTATGTTTTATGTTACTGATTTGTTACAAATTGAGTTTTTCTTATTTAATATTTATTATTAGATTTTCACCATCCCAAACAGTAAATTTGTTGAACAATAAAAAATTAACATGAACGAAATGCACTATTACTTTTTGTTTACCTGAATTAAAAGATTCATATAATCTCTAAGATTAAATTCACTAGCTAAATCTAGTGTCTGCCCCCCTGCCCCCACTTCTCTTGCCTTCTTTCTGTGTTTGTAAACAGGAGGTCAATATCAGGTCTCTTCCTCAATCATTTTTTTTAACTTAATTTTTGAGTTTGGATCTCCAACTAAATATAGAGCTCATAGATTCACCTAGACCACTGGTTTTCCACCTTTCTAAAGCTGTGACCCTTTAATATACTTCCTCATGTTGTGGTTGCCTTCCTACCATAAAATCTCTTTTGTTGCTACTTCATAATTGTCATTTTGCTGCAGTTATGAATTATAAATATCTGTGTTTTCCTAATTGTCTTAGGTAACCCCTGTGAAAAGATCATTTGATTCTTAAATGGTTACGACTGACAAGTTAAGAGCCATTGGTTCTTTTGCTTCTGGTCAGAAAGCCAGCAACTTCTAGAGATTGTATCTGAATCCTTGGGATTGGAGGTATAAATGCCCAATACTCAGTGCCACTTTTGGTGTGGGTCTGGGAATCTGACGTAGGTGATCATGCTTGATCAGCCGGAATTTTACCAGTGAATCTATATCCCTAGACCTCTTTGTTTTTTCTTTAATGAAAAATCATAACTAATAACTACCGTTTAATGCATATGGTTCTGTGGGACTTATTTATTTCAGCTGTAGACATATTGGTGACAGCTGTAACTTTGTTGTAGTAATCAAGGCAGAGTACAAAATCATATCGATGAGTGCAAGATGAATCATTTCTTCTACAAATGCATCAAAGCAGTGGCTCATATGATAACCAGCTAAAATAGAGAAAATCCAGACTTTTACATGGAGCAAGAGATTAAAAATCCCATATGGAGCACATTATAAAAAATTTATATACATCAAGAATATCTGAATCTTTAGGGCATGAAGAATGTTTCCTGTCTTAAAAACACAGCTGGAAACCCCAATTCCCAGATGGAAGATGCTAAACTAACATAGCCCTCCCTGACAAATTAACATTTTGGATTGATTATTAAGGCACAAGGAAAGGAAGAGTTTGAACTGAAACATTAATCTTTTATTATTGCTTTTACTTTTAAAAATTAAAATATAAGTACATGATTTCTTCCCCCATTTTCTTTTTTTAAATTTTTTATTTGACATTTGTTTATTTACATTTCAAATGTTATTCCCTTTCTTTGTTACCCCTCTGAAAACCCCCTATCCCATCCTCCCTCCCACTGCTTATCAACCCACCCTTCACTTTCCTGACCTGGCATTCCCCTACACTGGGCATCGATCCTTCACAGAACCAATTGCCTCTCCTCTTATTGATGTCTGAAAAGATCATCCTCTGCTATATATATAGCTGGAGCCATGGAACCCTCCATGTGTACTATTTGGTTGATGGTTTAGTCCCTGGGAGCTCTGTATGTACTATTTGGTACATATTATTGTTCCTCCTGCGGATCTGCAAACCTCTTCAGCTCCTTGGGTCCTCTTTCTAACTGCTCCATTGGGGACTCTATACCCATTCTATTGGTTGGTTGTGAGCCATGAGTATTTTGATCCCACTTCTAACAAGGACCAAAGTATCCACACTTTGGTCTTCTTTCTTCTTGAGCTTCATATAGTCTGAATTGTATCTTGGGCACTCCGAGCTTTTGGGTTATTATCCACTTATCAGCAAGAGCATACCATGTGTATTCTTTTGTGATTGGGTTACCACACTCAGGATGATATTTTCCAATTCCATCCATTTGCCTAAGAATTTCAAGAATTCATTATTTTTAATAGCTGAGTAGTATTCCATTGTGTAAATATACCACATTTTCTGTATCCATTCCTCTGTTGAGGGACATCTGGGTTCTTTCCAGCTTCTGGCTATTATAAATAAGGCTGCTGTGAACATAGTGGAGCATGTGTCCTTATTACATGTTGGAGCATCTTCTGGGTATATGCCCAGGAGTGGTATAGCTGGGTCCTCAGGTAGTACTCCGTCCAATTTTCTGAGGAAATGGCAAACTGATTTCCGGAGTGGTTTTACCAGCTTGCAGTTCCACCAGCAATGGAGAAGTGTTCCTCTTTCTCCTCCAACCTCCCTCCAAATGCTCACATGTACTGCTTTTTGCACCTTTTCAATTTTATGGCCTCTCTTTTCTTTGATTGTTTTTGCATGAACTACACACACACACACACACACACTCACTCACTCACAAACACACATACCAAAATACCTGAGTACATATACTTAGTCTTTTTAGTGTCACTTGTATATGTTTCCAGGGCTGATTGTATTAAATGACCAATTTGCTTTTCCCTATGGAAGATTATTTCTCCTGTTTACAGCACTTCTTCATTTCATAAATATCTTTGTGTAGGTCTAATGGCTCTTAATCCTTTCTTATTCCCTTTTTATCACAAAGATCCATGAGCCTTAGATTGAAGGCTTTGATTATAAATGCTATCTTTTGGAAGTGGGTTCCATAATTCAAGTGGGTTCCACAAGTCTGCATTTTAATTGTTTGTGGATGGTTTTCTGTAATGATCTCCATCTTCTGCAAAGAGAAGTTTCTTTAATGAGAGCTACACTTATTTGTGGATATAAGGATAAATACTTAGAGTATAGTTAGGGATAGTCTTGGTTTAATAAAGTGGTAGTTGTAGGTTCTCCTCCTGCATCTTAGACTTCACTAGGCCTGGGTAGCTGCACAGATTACTAGAACCAAGCATGATTTTACTATTGTTGTGATAGTCTTAAATGAAATTAGAGATGTGTTTGTTACTATTATGGTATGTATGCCACTATTGCATCCATAGGGTTATTGTGACATGTTAATCGTTATGACTCCTAGGCAGAAATATCTGGGTAGAGCCGTTGATAGCTTCTCTACTCTGGAAGTTTGCATTGTCCTTTCTAGTACCAGGAAATCTAGTCTGCAGGGAGGAGGCTTTCCAGCTTGGGAGCATCTGGGACCTTTGTATTGAAGTGACTTCAGCTTATTGTTCACATCTAGGAGTAAACTAAAGGTAATAACAACCGCCTGTAGTGTTTTTGGAGTCTCTTTAGCCATCCTAGCCAACTCAAAAGAGGTATTCTCATGCATGATATTGGGGTTTTTTGTTAGAAAGTTTTTGGCTTTGGTAGGAAATGTTGTCAGCCTACATTAGAAAAATTAATTTAGACAATGCATGCAACTTAAAAAAAGATAGTCAATAGTATGGTTTCTAATGAATTTCCAGACATCCTATTATTTTACCTTTCTTCTGCTTTTTATGTTCTTTTAAATCCTTATCCAAAGTGTCTATCTTTTTTTTCCATTTCTCCCATCAGATAACTTGCACTACTCCAGAAAACCCAAATACAGCATGAAAAACTATGTAAAATTAAGTTCCAACCTTGGGGAACTACACAAGATAAATTTAACATGGGGAAGTTTCATAACTCTCTACAAGGCTACATCTTTAAATAGATAAAAGCAACAGATAAAAGGTAAGGTCAAAAATGGTAATAACCAGATACACTGAAAATATAAACTGAGAAAATATTATACAATGTGAATCATAAAATCTGATGAAAGATACTTGGTATCCTTACCATAATAACTGCTATTATTAGGTATTGGGTTAAAATATGCATATGCTTAGTGTTTTCAGCTAAATACTGTCCTGTGATTTATGAAGACTGGTTATGAACCTAAGGTTATTGAACATGCTGAATATATGCTCTACTACTGAGCTATATCCCCAATTTTAATAATGATCCTTAGTAATCAAAACCACACTAAATTCAATTTTCTTGCAGCAGGTAACCAGGAAAACAATAGTTGACAGAGATTTTCTTTTCTTCAGCATTTTCCAAATTAGTGATATCATGATGATTTTGTTATATGTCAATACATAGCTTAATGTTCTTGTGCAATCTATTCAGAGAAGAAAGAAAGACATACCTAATCTCCCAGCACATTGCTACTTCAGGGCCAGAGAGCATTCACAGGGCACATGGTTTCCAGGTCCTGACTGGCTACCTGTCTTCCAGAATTCTTTTCAACCTGGCAGCAGTCAAAGAAGCCCTGTAAAGAACAAAGGGACAGACGGAACAAGAATAGCAACAAAAATACTGAGCCTCTGTCATTATTCTTCAGCCTGGAGAATATCAGATAGGTCACTGTACTCATTATTATAGAATTCCATGCAGGGGGGACATATGAAGCAAGGGTCTTACCTCTGACTGCAGGAATGAGAGAAGGGGAATAAAAGAAAGTTTGAGCAATGAGTCATTGCTAGATGTTAGGTTAATATTTTTATATATTTTTTGTCGAAATTCATTCACGCTCATTACTGAAATCATAGTAAGTGTTAAATGGAGGAAGCCTACACAATGAATGTCAGCACAGTGACTATGAAAGCAAAGCAAAATGATTTGCATTTCTTGCAGATATATAATTATTGCATTTATTTGAAAAGAAACAGACAAGAGAAAGATGTAGGTAAGAGAAGAATTGACTTAGTCTGACAAGGAACATCAGAAATAAAACAATCCTGACTAGGAACAAACCACTATATATACATGTGTGTGTGTGTGTGTGTGTATGTGTGTTTATGTGTGTGTGTGTCTGTGTGTTTATAAAAATATCAGACCCAAACACACTGTTTTATACAATTAATGTAGTCTTTGAAAAAGGAAAGAAACAGTATAGGACTTGGAATTGGTGGTCCTGATAGATGTACCAACACATCTTTAGTTGGCAATAAAGCACCAGGATACATGAGATAAATCCTCAAACTCCCAATGTTTTAATCTGTCATACATGGGGAGTTTTTAAAACATACCTCATAATTCTCTGAAGGAAATGTGCTCATCAAAGGGTAACCAGCTGTCATTTCCCACGTAAGACATAACAACAACCTGCTATGAAGATATTAATAATTCACTTAGCTGAACCCTGCAGATGTTTTTATGGGAAACAATAGTTTTATTAACATGTAGTATTGTTTATAATCTATAGTTCATAACTCTTACTTGATTAATAAATGACATAAGTTTTAACTAAGTGCTACCATTTCTCCCATTTCTGTTTTTCAATGTCTTTTGCATTCTCTAGGTAGATTTTTATTAGAAAAAAATATACTAAATCCTAATCCTTTATAACCTCCTGGTATCATACTAAACCCTACTCACTGGCTATCTCTAATGTATAAAGGATGGACTGGCAATGTCTGCAAAAAACTTGTAAGAATTATTAGTTTGTGGGCTCAAACCCAAATCTACTGCACCAGACTGTGTGGGACTCCCAGGAGATTCCTTTAACAATTTTTTTTTTGAAGTACACTACTTACTACCTAGAGCCTAATTGATTGGACTACTGAGATGTCAATCATCATTTTCTGTATACCCTATTGGCCATAGGAATAGAACTTTATAACAAAGAGGACCAAAACTGGAAAGGTTCATATTCATTGTCTTGACAAGACTGTGCACTTTAAACAGTGGATAATACTATCTCCAAGATCACATTCTCACATTCTTATTGAGGGAGGAGCTGAACTCAATCTGATGCTTTGAATATTGGTTGTTTCCAATTTTACCTATTGTTAACAGAAACATAATTTAAATATTTCCATTTTCACTTACTGGGAAATAGAAAAACATAGTTATAAGATCCCTGGGTCACATTTTGTCTTTGGACTCTCCAGTCCTTTGTGTGTGCCAATAATTAAAAGACAAAACAAGTATCAACTCATCATTAGAGATCAAGGCCATCTGTGTTGCTGGAATGATGGCTTAACTACTTCTTGACCATTTGCCTCTGGTTTCATCATTTTGGAAGTAGAGATGATTAATCTTCATAGAGAACTTTGACAGTCTCAACTGAAAAACTTTTGATAATCATAAAGCATTACAAGACCCTACATGCTAAAACTTATACCATTCTGTGAAATTTCTACAAATAGAAATAAAAATATACTTAGCAGCTTCTCTAGTTCTGGTCCTGCATCACTCAGTAGCTTAGTTCCCTAGGCAGAGTCCAAATCACTTTGGAACTTATGAACACTAAGCATGTGAATCATTTTAGAAGCAACAATCACAACAGAAAGAAACAGGTTATGAGTTTAGGGATTGAGTTCCAGTTCTGCTCTTTACTAGCTATTTCTAAAGAATCCACCATTCCAACTCTCTAGCTTCTGCTTCCTCCTCTTAAATGGCCTTCAGACCAAAAAGACACAGAATTATATCTCATACCATGCTCTTGATGTAAACACTTAGTGTTTTTTTATTAGCTATCAGTTGTGTGTCATTCTTCTTTCATGCCAGTCATTGTTTTCTTCCTCTCTTCTATAACAAAAGTTTTCTTAGTGCCCACAAGACCTAATAAAAAGAACACCAGTAGCAACTCTTCTAAAATAGCCTGTGACGCACCCTACCAGCATGGTCAGTGTTCTGTAGTCGTGAGAGCTAATCTTGGAGTTGAAGTATACACTAATACCTGCACAGAGGAGGATAAGCCTCAGGCTGATCAACATAGAAGGTGCCTTTTTTCTTATGTTGTTGTAAGTTATGTCTACAAGAGAAATTAACTGTAGGCTAAACCAATACACTCAAGTTACCAAGAATGAACTGTTTAACATGGTCTATGATGCCACTCTAAATGTGCAGATGGGGTCATATGTGAATGTGTTTCATCGCTGTGCTGTTCAGTGGTCCTAGCAGATTTTCTCTTTTTATTTAGCTTATTTGAATGTGCCTTTTCTATGCTATAAATTCTACTTTTATGAACTAATATAGATATTGTGCTCACAACAGATTACTTTCTTAGCTACTCAAGTTATTTAGTGATTATACTGTACCACTAGTTTAAAGTATAAATAATATCTAGTGTCCTGATATTATTTATACTTTAACCTAGTGGTACAGTTGCCATTCTACTTTTAAGCTGCCTTCTTCGTATACTGATATACAATAAGAACATATTCTGTAAATGGGAAATCCTAACCAAATCTAAAAATGTTATTTTTAGATAATAGTGAGTCAGGAAAGAAAGTGACTCATTCTTATTTTATTTGGCATCAACAAGCTAATGATGTCCCAGACCTTCTACTTCAAATACTTAGTAAATGCATACGTTCAATTTCTCTTTATTTCTTCTGCCTAGAACATTTGTTACTTCCACAAGATTCACTTCTACTAATACAGAGACCCACAACTGGAAAATATGCAGAGAGTGAGAAATTATGGAGCACTCAGTTCTAAAGGGAATGGCTTCATTAAACCTTCCCTTAAGAACTCAGAGAGCTATTCTAAAGAGAAGGTGGAAAAACAATAATGGTGAGACTCATAGATGACTCCAAGAAAAGAATATCTTCCAGGCACAGCAGGACTGATGTACCCATGAAGTTACAGAGAGTTTCACAGCAACACAGGAAGACACTGGTTCAAGCCAGACTGAGTATCAAGGAAGAAAGGAAGTGAACACAGGCTCTCACCAGGAACTAAGAGGAAGATCACTTTCAGTGGAAAAAAAAAAATTGTATTCTACAATGAAGTCTCACTGAGTACATCTATCACAATTTAGAGTAGGCACATATACAGAAATAAATGGCCAAAATAAAATAAGCTCAATATATTTTTGCATACTTTTTGTCTCAAATTTATTTGTTTGGACATTTCTTTACCCTTTTCATCTTTTGCTTGAATATTTTTGTTTTGGGGTTTCTGCTTCTGTTGTTTCTTTTTTAGTATATGTGCCTCCAAAGCGAGCACATTCTGTTATGATTCTTAAGTCTTATTTTTTTGTTGTGGTTTGTTTTTGTTGTTGCTATTTGGTTTTTGTTGTTGTTGTTGTTTGTTTCTTTTTTTTTATTTTCTAAGTTTTTTTACTTACATTCCAAATCATTTCCCCTTTCCCGTTTCCTCCCTCCCCGGAAGTCCCATAAGCCCCCTTCCCTCCTCTTTTCCCCATTCAACCCCCTCTCACTTCTCTGTCTCGGCATTCCCCTACATTCAGTCTTTCCAGGACCAGGGGTCTCTCCTTCCATTTTCTTGGAATTCTATTGATATGCGAATTGTGTCTAGGGTATTCTGAGATTCTGGGTTAATATCCCCTTATCAGTGACTGCATACCATGTGTGTTCTTTTGTGATTGGGTTACCTCACTAAAGATGATACTTTCAAGTTCTGACCATTTGCCTAGGAATTTCATGAATTCATTGTTTTTAATTGCAGAGTAGTATTCCATTGTGTAAATATACCACATCTTCTGAATCCATTCCTCCGTTGAGGGACATCTGGGTTCTTTCCAGCTTCTGGCTATTATAAATAAGTCTGCTATGAACATAGTGGAGCATGTGTCCTTAATGCATGCAGGTAAAGCCTCTGGGTATATGCCCAGGAGTGGTATAGCCGGATCCTCCGGGAGTGTCATGCCGAGTTTTCTGAGGAACTGCCAGACTGCTTTCCAGAGCGGTTGTATCAGCTTGCAATTCCACCAGCAGTGGAGGAGTGTTCCTCTTTCTCCACATTCTCTCCAACAACTGCTGTCTCCTGTGTTTTTGATCTTAGCCATTCTGACTGGTGTGAGATGGAATCTCAGGGTTGTTTTGATTTGCATTTCCCTAATGACTAAGGATGATGAACATCTCTTTAGGTGCTTCTCAGCCATTAGATATTTTTCAGGTGAGAACTGTTTGTTTAGCTCTGTACCCCATTTTTTAATAGAGTTACTTGACTCTCTGGAGTCTAACTTCTTGAGTTCTTTGTATATATTGGATATTAGCCCTCTGTCGGATGTAGGGTTGGTAAAGATCATTTCCCAGTTAGTTGGTTGCCGCTTTGTCCTTTTGACAGTGTCTTTTTGCCTTACAGAAACTTTGTAATTTTATGAGATCAATTCTTGATCTTAGAGCATAAACTATTGGAGTTCTGTTCAGGAAATTCTCCCCTGTGCCCATATGTTCAAGGTTCTTCCCTAGTTTCCTTTCTATTAGTTTCAGTGTGTCTGCTTTTATGTGGAGGTCCTGGATCACTTGGAATTGAGCTTAGTACAAGGAGGTAAGAATGGGTCAATTTGCGTTCTTCTGCATGTTGACCTCCAGTTGAACCAACAGGATTTGTTGAAAATGCTATCTTTTTTACACTGGATGGTTTTAGTTCCTTTGCCAAAGATCAAGTGACCATAGGAGTGTGGATTCATTTCTGGGTCTTCAATTCTGTTCCATTGATCTACATGCCTGTCACTGTACCAATATCATGAAGTTTTTAACACTATTATTCGGTAGTACAGTTTGAGGTCCAGGATACTTATTCCCCAGAATTTCTTTTACTCTTGAGAATAGTTTTAGCTTCCTGGGTTTTCTGTTATTCCAGATGAATTTTTGAATTGATCTTTCTAACTCTATGAAGAATTGTGTTGAGATTTTAATGGGAATTGCATTGAATCTGTATATTGCTTTTGGCAAGATGGTCATTTTTACTATATTAATTCTGCCAATCCATGATCATGGCAGATTTTTCATTCTTCTGAGGTCTTCTTCAATTTCTTTCTTCAAAGACTTGAAGTTCTTGTCATACAGATTTTTCACTTGTTTGGTTAGAGTCAGACCAAGATACTTTATATTGTTTGTGGCTATCGTGAAGAGTATCATTTCTCTTATTTCTTTCTCAGCCTGCTTATCCTTTGAGTATAGGAGGGCTATTCACTTGCTTGTGTTGATTTTATATCTGGCCACTTTGCTCAAGTGTTTATCAGCTGCAGGAGTTCTCTGGTGAAGTTCTTTGGGTTGCTTAAGTATGCTATCATATCGTCTGCAAATAGTGATAGTTTGACTTCTTTCTTTCCAATTTGTATCCCTCTGACCTCCTTTTTTTTGTCTAATTGCTCTAGCTAGAACTTCAAGTACTATATTGAAAAGATACAGAGAGAGAGGGCAGCCTTGTATAGTCCCTGATTTTAGTGGGATATCTTCAAGTTTCCCTCTATTTAGTTTGATGTTGGCTACCGGTTTGCTGTAAATTGCTTTTACTATGTTTAGATATGGGCCTCAAATTCCTGATCTTTCCAAGTCCTTTAACATGAAAGGATGCTGAATTTTGTCAAATGCTTTCTCTGCATCTAATGAAATGACCATGTGTTTTTTTTCTTTGAGATTGTTTATGTAGTGGATCACATTGATGGATTTCCTTATATTGACCCATCCCTGCATCCCTGGGATGAATTATTACTATTACTATTATTATTATTATTATTATTCCTTTCTTCACAAGCTACTCTTGGCCCACTTCTAATCCTCCCTCCCACAGTTCCTCCAACCCTACCCCCTGTCTTCAATTCTCTCAAGGGTTAGGCATTTCTTCTCTCACTGAAGCCAGACCAGATAGTTCTCTGCTATATATTTGTCAGGGGCCTTAGGCCATCTGGTGTATGCTGCCTGTTCAGTGGCTCAGTGTCTGAGAGATCTCAGGGGTCCTGCTTAGTTGAGGCTGCTCGTCTTCCTATGGTGACATCCACCTCCACAGCTTCCAACTGGTACAACCACTCTGGAAATCAATCTCAAGGTTTTTCAGAAAGAATGGAAATAGATCTATCTGAAAACCCACCTATATCACTCTTGGGCATATACCCAAATGATACTCTACCATAGAGGAGCACATGCTACACTATGTTCATAGCTGTCTTATCTGTGATAGCCAGAAGCTGAAAACAACCCATATGTCCCACAACAGAAAAGTGGACAGAGAATATGCAGTTCATTTGCACAATTGAATAATATTCAGCTAATAAGAATGAGGACATCACGAGTTTTACATGCAAATAGACAGAACTAGAAAATATCATCCTGAGTGAATTAACTCAGACATAAAAGGAGATGCATGATATGTACTCACTAATAAGTGGAAATTAGCTAAAGAATTACAGAATACCTAGGATAAAATCCACAGACTTCAAGAAGGTTAACAAGCAGAAGGGCCCAAATGAGGATGTTTCAATCCCACTTTGTAAGGAGAAGAAAAGAATCATGGAAGGTAGAGGGATGAGGGACTTTGGTAGGAGAGGGGATTGGGAAAGGAAAGGGGTACAAGATCATGTATAGGAGTAGGGAGACAGGAGAGAGGTCCTTAGGGCCAGCAGAAAGAATAGAATCAGGCAATCTTGGGGAGTGGGGGGTGGGGGATGCTCTAGAAAATACCAGAGACTTTAGGACTCAAAATAATGAACTCTAGATGAAATTCCCAACAGTGGATAGAAGGAACACATAGAGTCTACCTCCAGTAGAAGTACAGGGCAACAAGTGAAGGGATGGACTTGCCATTCCATAGTCAAAACTCTGACCCAGAATTGTTCCTGTTGAAGAGAACTGCAGGGACGAAAGTGAAGAAGGGACTGAGGGAAAGGTGATCCGGTAACCAGCCCAACTTGGTATCCATCTCAAGGGGAGGTTCCAAGACTTGACACTCTTACTGATGCTGTGGTGTGCTTATAGACTGGAACCTAGCATGGCTGCCCTCTGAGAAGCCCAAGAAGTAGATGATTGAAACAGATGCAGAAAATTACACACAGCCCTTGGACTGAAGTCAGGGATCCCTGTGATCTTAACTGTTCTTTAAAGAGAGTTCAGTGGATAGGAAAGTTGAGACAATCAAGGAGGAGCTGAGAAAGATGAAAATCTTGACCAGGATATATTGTAGTAATTTTTTTTTAAAAAAGATTCACATCTAGATTGGTTCCCATTTTATTGACATGTAAGTTGTTGAAAAAAACTGTCACTTATTTTTTGGTTAGACTGATATTTTATTCTTTTAAGGCAGTCCTTGTAAATGTCACAACAAAAGCAGGTCAATCAATCAATCATATTAACTGATCAACCAGTCAATGTATCAATATATTATGATTGATATTTTCCATCAGAGGCCACTTTATTTTTTATCTCTATTCTAACTTTAGGCCACATCTGAGTGTAGTAAAAGATCAGGCATTTCATCCTTCAAGTTCTGGGTCAAACTGGTACATTTAGGAATGCTTTGTTACCTGTGGTGGTTGGAATAAGCTTGGCTCAGGGAGTGACACTGTTAGGATGTGTGGCTTATTGGAGTAGCTGTGGCCTTGCTGAAGGAAGTGTGTCACTCAGAGGGTAGGCTTTGAGACCCTCCTCCTAGGTTCCAGGAGACAGTCTGCTCCTGACTTCTTTTAAAATCTCACTTTTTTAAGCACAAATGAGTTACAAGAATTCTTCTATTGACTACAATTCACTAGAAACACTTATATCTAAGCTATATTAGAATTAGGACAAAGTTCAATTATAAATAAAATTATCATTGAAACCTTACAGCTCTCAAGACTTGTCTCTTTGTGAACTTCCTTTATTTCTCTTTAAATTATTTCTTAATACTAATAGAGAGTACAGGACTAGACTTGGGTTCTAGTCAAATACTTTTTGTCCTCGTTAGGAATGATCTTTGTTTGGCTCTAGAAATCAATCATACTCATATAAATACTTACAACTGAATATAAATATGTGATTTGATAGGGAAGGTAAATTAATATTTCCTGGAATTATAAAACACAGAAATGGAAAAGATGACAGTGATTAAACTCAAGATCTTGTTTATATAATCATTATTTTCCCTGTAGAAGAAAAACCAAAAGCTAATATGGTCTCATCTTTCAATCAAATTACCAAGAAAGGGAAGCAAACAGAAAGTAGAAAGAAATGCAGAAGATGGTTCAGTCTGGTGGAAAGATAGTCCATTCTTCCTCCACCTAATCCACTACAAGCCTGTGTTATTAAATAACATTTGGAACAAAAGAACCACAGGAATTTCATGATCATAACTTATAACTCTGGATTCATAAATACATAACTTTGAATACATGTACACATATATGTAATATATGTATTTGATTTCATCTTGATATGTCACATGGGATATTTTCTTAAGTAATATCAAAGGGCCATCTCTCTGTTTATTTTTGCCCTCCAATAAAAAGTCTATTCTCCAAATCTGTCTTTTTGTCCACGTTCCACCAACCATGTCATAATATGCTCACACTTCTTTCTAAAGTGTTTTCTGGGTGCAGTCTTCTCCACTTAGGCAAGCTATTGCTGTGAACTCATAGGCTCCTGAAAGACATTTCTGATTAGTGTTAAAACCTGTAACCTAGTCCCTCTCTACTCCTTCATACTGTTCTGAATTGTCTTTAGTCTAAAACACCTCTTACTATTCTATACGACCTTAAGATAGAATGCTTCACCATCTAGGTAGGGTAGATAAAAGACCACTGTACCTTCACAGTATCAATGTTGAAAAGCTATTGAATACATCTAGCATACTGCATATCACAGATCAATAATAAAGTCCACTCTAGAAAGTCATCTATTTCTCTAGTAAGGTCGAAGATGACAAGTGAGAGTGAGCAGTAATTTTTCCTGCTTTATGGAGAAGATATTAGCAGGAGAGGAATGCCCTAAATCCTACAGAACACTTCATTTGGTCATTTGATTTTTGTATTATTTCCCACTGTAAACAGTAATTTATAAAAATGACATCTTCTCCCATGAGTCTAGTAATTTTTCCTAAATTGTTATTTGTCAGCTTCATTATTACACTCAGCCAACAGGATTTATCTCTACATGTTCTGATTGATTCCTACCTGGGCTTGTTTTCAAGAAGGGACAGTATGAATGCTTAGTAAGAACTAAGGGATGATTAAAGTGCATTTATAGACATATCTCAAAGGTTAGGCTTGCCCACTGCATTCAGAGTTTTATTTGTGATATATCATACATAGTACATGAGCAGAAGAATTAAGGAAAGTTCAGCAAAAATCATTTGAAACTCCATTAAGAGAGTGTGAGAGCTCTCTCTACTGTCACACCATTAAGCATCTCATTATCATTAGTACTCTGTCAATTTCAACAATTCTTTCAGCCAATACCACTTCATTCTCTGACCCAACAAATACAATTTTGACCTCATTAGACTTCTTCATGTTAGTACTGGAATAATAATAAGATGAAGCCAATCATCGTCTATATATTGAGTTTGACAGTCACTTAAGTTAATTAGTTGTTATTGCCATGGTCATAGGGCACATACTTGTCAGTCATGTCAACCAATCCATGGTAGAGATCTAGAGTCTGTATAAACTTATAATAGTGAGTGGATGGACATATATCCCATTAGGGATAGGAAATAAATTAGAAATAATGTTCTTTGATGTAATGAGAAGAAACTTAGAGATGATATGATCTTAAACAAGTCATTATGGGAATATAGAGAACAAGGTAGTTTTAAGAGCAGTGATGAATATTTTTAAGTGAATCTTTTATAAGGTAGAAGGTAGCAATCATAACATGGAAGACCCAAGTTAAGTGTGAATATCTAGCAAGTAAAATGTATTTTAGTATATAACCTATATAATATCCTATGTATAACTTTTTGTTCTTTATTGAACATTTAAGGTTAATTGGGTGTGCTGAATTTTATCCAGATGTCCTTGCCCTGGGACATGTCTGGTGGTTTTTAGGACTTGATTAGCTACATTTTCACAGTTATCAATGTAAGAACATAATAATCTCACTCTCTAGGACCACTCAGGAAATGTAATCAAATACTATATTCTTGGTATTCTAACAGCTGCCAGATATTTTTTGGGAAGAGAAAGAAAAAAGACATTCAGGGCCATTATTAAACAGTATTTATGAGAAATAGGTCAAGGGACTATTTCCCTAGAGCTCCAGTTAACATGGAAAAGAACCACTATATTTATCTCTCAAAGGAAGTATTATAACTTGTATAACTTTCTTTTTCAGATGATAAACTAAAGACTTCCTGAAGCTAGGGAACTTGCCAAAAGTCACACAGTAAGTAACATTGTTTCTGGGATACTCATGCTAAGTCAAACACACACACACACACACACACACACACACACACACACACACACACCTTACCATAAATCCTGACCCAAACCCAGAGAGGTAGTGATGCCAGCTTCTAGATTAAAAGAATCTCAGCAAACATCCCTAGTGTTCTTTGAAGCAACATGGTGAAAGAGAGTAATGCTGAGAGTTGTCTGAGCCCAGGCTATTTAATGTCTTTCTCTTTCAGTGTCTTCACCAACTCCCTCTCCCTCTTTCCTCTCCCTCTCCCTCTTTCCTCTCCCTCTTCCTCTCCCTCTTTCCTTTCCCTCTCCTTCTCTCTCTCCCTTTTTCTTCTCCTTCTCCCTCTCCCTCTTCCTCTTTCCTCTCCTTCTCCCTCTTCCCTCTCTCTCTTCTTTTCCCTCTCTCCCTCCCTCCCTACCCCCCTTTCTCTCTCTCTCTTTCTCTCTCTCTCTCTCTCTCTCTCTCTCTCTCACACACACACACACACATACACACACACACACACACACACACATACACACACACACACACACACACACACACACACACGCACAAGCATGTATTCACACACTCTGGAGATAGAGACAGAGAAAGACATCAGGAGACACAGAGACAAAGACACACATGCACAGAGAGATGTAGAAAGAGATATAGAGAGAACAAAGGAAACACACTACCTTATTGTAGAAATATCATCTTGTCTATTGTATGGATCAATAAAAAAGCCAATGGCCTATGGTTTAGGCAGGAAATAGAAGGTGGGATATCAGGAGTAGAAAGAATTCTCAGAAAGAAGGAGGCAGGGAGACTTGCCAGGAAGATGTGACTAGCCAGTTGCATGATATGTGAGTATAGGTAACCAGCCACATAGCAGACTGTAGGCTAGAATAAATGAGACATTTTAAGTTATACCTAGTCAGAGAAGAGCCTAGCTATATGGCCAAAGTATTTGTAAATATATTTTGAGTCTGAGTTTTATTTCTGGGAGCATGGGGCTGGGAGGAAGTATTGGACCAAAGTTCTACAAAATGGCACACTTAATGTGGGACAATTAGAACCCAAGATTACAGTTTTAAATGATAGCTGGAAAGGAGATTTCTTAGCCAAGCAGGAACCTACAGGGAAATGGTATGAAAGGAGGCTTTTTTTTTAAAGCCTCTACTAAATTACACACAGGCAGCCCATACAACAGTGAATGGCAAAACCTGTGTAGACTTCCCAGAGACCACATCTGCTAGACAAGTGACTTCAGGTTCTCCTAAACTTGGCACTGCAAGGAGGCCCAGTCAAACACTATGGAAATTAATATTCTGTGTTTATGGCCCTAGATTGGCTGCTGTGGTGGAAGTTCAAAACATCTCTCTGTACACAAAGGAATGGGGGCATGGCCAGGTGTAACACAGCCTCTGACCTACATAACAGCAGACGCAAAAGGAAAAAACAGACAGATCTCTAAATTCTGGTATATATCAATCTTAAATTTATATAAAAAATATAATATGTGTATATTTATAAAGTGTAGTTATAATTTCTGTGTTATAATTTCAAATAGAAGGATGACGCTTTTTTCTTGTGAAAAAATATCTTTCCCGAGGAAAGATGTACTCTGTTAGCTAATATAAAGATCCAAAATTGGAGCTGGGCAAAGTTGTTTTGCTTTTATTCAAAAAAAGATAAGAAAAGAAAAGCTTCACTCATGAAAGCTAACATGGGGTATAGTTTCATGACGTTCTGAGCAGCCAGCATCTGAAACGTAGGACTCCCACAGAACTATGGTAGGTTGTAAGAGCTAACTTAAAAATGGGTGTCAGAATAGTATGAGCTACCAGTTTCTATAAGCGTGGCTTTCACGGGAGAACTGGAGATTGGTTGGCCCGACTAATGGCACATGACCCAAGACATAAAAACTCAGCAGATATATGGTGGCTTAAAAATATGCTTATACAGTAAATAGAAGAGGATTTGAATAAAGTTAAATACTTAAAAGGATATTAATTTAACTACATAAAGAGAAAGGTGATATAGGTATATTGAAACCCAGATATATTAATCTCTGATGAAGGGAGAAAAATGAGAATTAATATAAATATTTTCAATGATACATATATAAATAAATCCAGGATTTTGATCTCAATACTTGGTAGACAAAGTCAAGCATAGGTAGGTTCCTTGTGAGTCTGAGGCCAGCCTAATCTACAGAACAAATCCAGGTCAGCTCATGCTACACAGAAAAATCCATCTTAATAAGTAATAATTGTCTTAAATTATCCAAATGAGGGTCATTATAAGTTCTATGCTTGTGATAATATTCCAAATTTTCTATGAGAGATGTCAAAATAGAGCAGACCTAAATAAAAAAGAGGTTGCTAAATTGGATCTATCTATACTTTTAATGACTTCAGACTTCCAAAGAACATGCTAAGTTGGGAGAGAGGCTCTGTAATTGTGTTAACAGGGAAAGAATGGCTTTGGATTCTTTCCAAAGTAGTGAGAATTAGATTTGCTAGAGGAAGACCCTCCTGAAGATCATGGCTACAGAAAGAAAAAATTCCAAAGACCAAACAGGATGGTAACACAATTTTCTTTTTTTTTTTTTTTTTTTTTTTTTTTTTTTTTAATTTTATTTTATTTTATTTTTTTAATTTACATTCCAAATCACTTCCCCTTTCCCGTTTCCTCCCTCCCCGAAAGTCCCATAAGCCCCCTTCCCTCCCTCTTTTCTCCGTTCAACCCCCTCTCATTACTCTGTCCTGGCGTTCCCCTACATCCAGTCTTTCCAGGACCAGGGGTCTCTCCTTCCATCTTTTTAGAAATCTATTGATATGCTGATTGTGTCTAGGGTATTCTGAGATTCTGGGTCAATATCCCCTTATCAGTGACTTCATACCATGTGTGATCTTTTGTGATTGGGTTACCTCACTAAGGATGATATTTTCAAGTTCTGACCATTTGCCTAGGAATTTCGTGAATTCATTGTTTTTAATTGCAGAGTAGTATTCCATTGTGTAAATATACCACATCTTCTGAATCCATTCCTCCGTTGAGGGACATCTGGGTTCTTTCCAGCTTCTGGCTATTATAAATAAGGCTGCTATGAATATAGTGGAGCATGTGTCCTTATTGCATGCAGGTAAAGTCTCTGGGTATATGCCCAGGAGTGGTATAGCCGGATCCTCCGGAAGTGTCATGCCCAGTTTTCTGAGGAGCCGCCAGACTGCTTTCCAGAGTGGTTGTACCAGCCTGCAATTCCACCAGCAGTGGAGGAGTGTTCCTCTTTCTCCACATCCTCGCCAACAACTGCTGTCTCCTGTGTTTTTGATCTTAGCCATCCTGACTGGTGTGAGATGGAATCTCAGGGTTGTTTTGATTTGCATTTCCCTAATGACTAAGGATGATGAACATCTCTTTAGGTGCTTCTCAGCCATTAGATATTCTTCAGGTGAGAACTCTTTGTGGAGCTCTTTTCTAATGCCTCTACATGAGAACATAGCCCTGAAACTGGCTGAGACATAAATATGTGTCTAGTCAGAACTTCAGCCATACACAACCAAGGGACCTTATCAGCTACAGAGTCCTCAAAATTCATGATGTCATCCTTTCATATGGCATGAATGAAGAGTTATGTTGCAATTTGGTTATATGATCAAACTAAATCCTAAAGAAAGATAGTTGTATTTCACTTGCTCTAGCAAGGAACAAAAATATCATCTTTAGATGTTCTATGAATTTTATACATTCCATACATTATGTATATGGTTACATATATATCATATGCACATACACATACACATATATATCATATACAAACACTTACACATACAAATGTCTTTTAAAAGCTTTATGTTTGCAGAAAAAGCAACCAAGAGGGCAGCACTGACAGGATTTGCCCTTGTGGATGCTGAGATACTGAGATCTCTTGTTCCTGCTTCCTGATCTATCTTGTTTCAAGGATAGGTTCTGTTTCCAGAGACATGCTTCTTGAACAACTTCAAAAAAAAAAAAAAAAACAAACAAACAAAAGAAACAAAAAGAAGCAACCCCCTCCAAATAACAAAACAAAACAAAGCAAAAGACAAAACAAAACCAAAACAAACCAAAACAAAACCCACTGCTGATCCCAGATGGCCTTGGTTCATACAGCCTTTCAGACTGTTCTATTCAGGATTTCAGTTAAGCACTGAACTTTCTCAACACATAGAGACTGGACAACAAATGATTCCAGCTTGTTTTTGTTTGACTTAACCATTTTCCAATTTAGTTTTGGGCCCCCAAACCAGAATTATTTGCCCCAGTTAAGCAGAAAGAAATTATAAGAAGCCCATTGTCTCAGTCCCTTAAATTGAGGTGGATAGTTTTGATCATTTTATAAATATGTTTTTATTTATTTATTTATTTATTTTATTTTTTAATTTACATTCCAAATCACTTCCCCTTTCCCGTTTCCTCCCTCCCCGAAAGTCCCATAAGCGCCCTTCCCTCCCTCTTTTCTCCATTCAACCCCCTCTCGTTACTCTGTCCTGGTGTTCCCCTACATCCAGTCTTTCCAGGACCAGGGGTCTCTCCTACCATCTTTTTAGAAATCTATTGATATGCGGATTGTGTCTAGGGTATTCCGAGATTCTGGGTCAATATCCCCTTATCAATGACTGCATACCATGTGTGTTCTTTTGTGATTGGGTTATCTCACTAAGGATGATATTTTCAAGATCTGACCATTTGCCTAGGAATTTCGTGAATTCATTGTTTTTAATTGCAGAGTAGTATTCCATTGTGTAAATATACCATATCTTCTGAATCCATTCCTCCGTTGAGGGACATCTGGGTTCTTTCCAGCTTCTGGCTATTATAAATAAGGCTGCTATGAACATAGTGGAGCATGTGTCCTTATTGCATGCAGGTAAAGTCTCTGGGTATATGCCCAGGAGTGGTATAGCCGGATCCTCCGGGAGTGTCATGCCCAGTTTTCTGAGGAACCGCCAGACTGCTTTCCAGAGTGGTTGTACCAGCTTGCAATTCCACCAGCAGTGGAGGAGTGTTCCTCTTTCTCCACATCCTCGCCAACAACTGCTGTCTCCTGTGTTTTTGATCTTAGCCATCCTGACTGGTGTGAGATGGAATCTCAGGGTTGTTTTGATTTGCATTTCCCTAATGACTAAGGATGATGAACATCTCTTTATGTGCTTCTCAGCCATTAGATATTCTTCAGGTGAGAACTCTTTGTGTAGCTCTGTACCCCATTTTTTAATAGGGTTACTTGCCTCTCTGGAATCAGTATCCCGGACCTCAAGCTGTACTACAGAGCAATAGTGTTAAAAACTGCATGGTATTGGTACAGTGACAGACATGTAGATCAATGGAACAGAATTGAAGACCCAGAAATGAATCCACACTCCTATGGTCACTTGATCTTTGACAAAGGAGCTAAAACCATCCAGTGGAAAAAAGATAGCCTTTTCAACAAATGGTGCTGGCTCAACTGGAGGTCAACATGCAGAAGAATGCAAATTGACCCATCCTTATCTCCTTGCACTAAGCTCAATTCTAAGTGGATCAAAGATCTCCACATAAAACCAGACACACTGAAACTAATAGAAGGGAAACTAGGGAAGAACCTTGAACATATGGGCACAGGGGAGAATTTCCTGAACAGAACTCCAATAGCTTATGCTCTAAGATCAAGAATAGACAAATGGGACCTCATTAAATTACAAAGTTTTTGCAAGGCAAAAGACACTGTCAAAAAGACAAATCGGCAACCAACTAACTGGGAAATGATCTTTACCAACCTTACATCCGACAGAGGGCTAATATCCAATATATACAAAGAACTCAAGAAGATAAATATGTTTTTTATACATATGTTGACATTTGAAGGGATTTATAAATAATTATAGTCCTAGACAGGGAAGAAATTGAGTAGAGAACTTAGACTCAGAGATCTCTATCTTTCCTTTCCTCTTCCCCATTCTACCCTAGATAAAGAGAATGAGTTTGGAAAGAAAAGGGGGGATATATAACATTATAAGAAATTAGACAAACAGGGATGGATTATTAAATCTACTCTTAAACAAAATCATTTTATAGCCATAATCTTATATTGATAGAGATCTTTATGATTTGATTCAGAATTGAGATTATATTTTATTATGTTGGTACAGAATTTTATATATTGATAAATGTTTAACGTTTTTATTGATAGAAATTTTTGTATATTGATACAAAATTTAATATGAATTTTGATAAAATATAGCATTTGTATTTTCAGCTCTTAGAAAGTCATTGTGGTTATGCAACTCATTTGAAAATGCAAGGATTAGTCCAAGTTCACTTAATAGCTGCTATTACAAATGGTTTAGTATAATTAAAATAAGCAAATCAATAGTCAACCATTCAAACTAATATTCATGTTATATATTAGTTTATATATCACAAAAATATACATCCTGCACTATTTGCTTGATCAAATATGCTATGAACAAATAGATGGTATTCAATGCATTAGAGATTCACAGAATATTACATTTAAAATTATTTCATTATTAAAAGATCTTTGACAATGTGATAGATATGCTCCTACAGTACCCCCACTTCACTTCAAAGAAAATGATAATGTCAATAACTTCCATATGAACTTGCTTCAACTATGACAAACTAGCTACTGGGCAAGAAATACCTTAATTCAATTTACAGACTAAATTTTGTCCAAAAAGAACAAATGGATCCAGGATCTTTGACTGTGAGCTTCTGCCAATACAGGGTAAGCAATTGATAATTCCTGCTTTGCTTAAGTTCTGTCAGATGTTCTGAGCCAGAAATCTAAAGTTCCAATGTTGTATGGAATATTGGGGATTCTCCAGGCACTCAACTTTCTCTGCCATTTCTTTACTTTTTCAAAGCTATGTTCCTGTGCTTACAGCATACTTAAGTAATATTTATTATTTCTTATGTCTCTGATGGAGTTGAAAATTCAATAGTCACAGTCTCATAAATAAACTTAAATTGTTTAGCATTACCAAGTTGTTTTAGATTTGAAAAGATGTTTTTATGATGTTAGCACAAGATAGGCTATAAAATGAGTAAGATATATAATTCTAAACTTACCAAGATAAGATAAATGATAGAATTCTTTATCTAAGTTGCCAATATAAATGAACTGGACATTATAAATGTATATCACACCTTATAGTTTTCAAAATTGTTTCATAACTTACTGGTCATAACTCTTTCAATCTGTGTATGGGTCAAAGGTATCATTTATTTTACAGTAAAAATTATATAAAAGAGATGGGGAAAATGTAAGCACTGAAGGATGGACTACAAGTAACATTTCCGCATAGATAACACCTGAGTAAACTACATGGGTTAGATTATATTCTCTCACTTCACTGAAACAAGCCTAAACTCTTTCTAGTTATCACTTCTACTTTATCAACAACGTTTTAGATAATTCACTAGGAATTATCATCATATGCATCTCTGTAGATTTTAATTTTAGAGTAGTTTTATATTTGTAGGATAACTTAACAGAAGTTATACAGAATTCACATATAAATTGATGTAGATACAGCCTTCTGCACTATCCATGTATGCACCCAGGGCTGTAATTAAATTGATGTTCCAGTATCAACCTGAGTTCACAGTTCGTAGAGTTTGCTCCTGATAGTTCATATTCCATGAACATTTACAAATGTATTATGGAAAATATTTGCCAATACTTCCCATTTGCATTTAAAGATAATTTGAAATTAACTATTGGATGGTAATGGGGTTTGATGTTAAAGACAGAACATACTAACATGCTTTCAGAAATTATAGGCCATAATAAAATTAGTCAACTGTTTGAGTAGTAATGAACGAAATATTGTAAAAACAATTAGTACTAGCTAACAGCTGTAGCTTTTACCATATCTGCTAGAATCTTAAAAATATGAAAATTCTATTTTTTAAAAAAGCAACACAAACCAATATTTATATATTAAAATACACATAGTTGAATTTCCATTCCAGTCCAAAATTAGTCTTTTTTCTGTGTTTACTGATAATCTATGTTCTAGCAAATATGAATTTATACTATTATATAGATTCATACATATTTAATATATCAGGGGAGAAAAGACCTATATCTGTGTTTATTGAAAATAGAAAGATCACCTTTCCCTCATATTTTTTCTCAATAATAAAATTGTTCAACTCAGAATGTTCATTTGTAGTAAATTGCCTTTGTTAACATAAAACAGCATATGCCAAATTCCCTAGGCTGTCCACTTATTTGATGTTAATGCCAGAGGCTTGGATGAAAGCAAAAAAGGAGAGACAGGGAAATGGGTACAAAACTACTGTTAGAAATGAGGTTTAAGATTTATAGATTTATTTTCATTTCTGACTATAATGATTAGAATTATCCATAATGTACACATCATTTTTATTACAAGGAAAAGGCACAAGGTTAAGCTGATATGTACATTATTCAGATTTTGTCATTCTGCAATGTGTATTTGTAGGAAAACATGGCACTCCACTTCATAAAATTATTATCTTTCAATTATGAATAAAATAATCTAAAGTAAATATAGTATGCACCCTACTTTGAATGTAGGAAAATGATAACTTTAATAACTTGAGAATCCATTGAAATAATTTTGGGTTTTATTAGAACAAAAAATCCTAATTTCTCAAGAAATCAGTTTTTCTTTCACAAAACATATAACCTAATGACTTTCAAACACAGAGTCACAATCTCTTTGGAAGTGGAATGACCCTTTCACAGAGGTGGTATATCCAATATTCTGCCTATCAGATATTAGCATTACAATTCATAAAATTAGAAAAAATTACAATTACAAAGCAGCAATGAAAATAACTTTTGGCTGGGAATCACAACATAAGTAATTGTATTAAAGGATCACAAAATTAGGAAGGTTGAAAAACACTGATCTAACTTAATAACTGAGATGTTGGAATATTGAAGGCAGTCAAGAACTAGTGAATGTGTCAAGATTTAAAGTGTGTGACTGCTGCTGTGTCAAGATTTTGTGAATAAAGCAATTATTAAAGAACAAATAGAACTGGTTTCATTGGCTCTGGGAGTGCCGTGATTAATATATCCCCACATTCCAGGCATAATATGTCCTATTTTTTAATCACTAAAGAATATCAACTCAGCGTGGTGTCCATTATCATTTATGCTTATGCCTAAACTTATCATATCCCATCTTCCTGTAATAGTCTCTGCTTAGTGCTATACACAAACCATTCTGCTCCATCTCCACACATCCATATTGATTGTGTTGGTCTACGTGAAAGATTGCTACTGTGAACTTTGCAAATACTTCATTTATGGACAAAGTACCCACTTTTCATAGTTCTCCAATACCCTTAGAACAAGTTGAAAATTGATTCTGTCCTGAAAGCCCTGGAGATAGGTTATTGGCTATCAGTTAATGGCTATTACTCTCCAAGTAGCTCCTTAGTGAATAATTCAACATCAACTATCTTGTTTTTGATAATGCACTCATCAAAATACCAGCTATACTGTATGGTCTCTATGCTGGATGTTTCTTTATCATTTTCTGGTAATTTATTCCATCTTTCTTGTCTCACCACAAATGTCTTATTCACAGTGAATCTGCTTCTGATTTCTCTAAGGAAAGATTTGGCAACAATTGTATGAGCTTTCAGAGGAAAATTTCCATATGATACTTGACACAATTTATTAGAACAATTACTGTTGTATTTCCATAAAGGATTTTTTTTCCATATTAAGTTTCTCAAAAAATGCATTTGACTCATTCACTTTTAGATGTCCATAACGTTGACTGAAGACTATCATAACTGATGAACACTGAAAAAGTCCAATCCTAGGGCATGCTATGAATCATCTGGACCAGAAAGTCTGCCTTGACGGAAGTTCAGAACTTTTGAACTTTTCTAGTGTTTTAGGCTAAACTTCTTGGTATATTTCAAACAGAATTCAAAGCTGAGAACTTATAACTTCACCCAATGTATATAATGAGGTATCAGAAACTATTTGTTATGCCAGGCGGTGGTGGAGCACGCCTTTAATCCTAGCACTTGGGAGGCAGAGGCAGGCGGATTTCTGAGTTCGAGGCCAGCCTGGTCTACAGAGCGGGTTCCAGGACAGCTAGGACTATGCAGAGAAACCCTGTCTTGAAAAACCAAAAAAAAAAAAAAAAGAAACTATTTGTTTTATAAAATATAACCAGATTAGGGATATTCAGTAATGGCAGGACAATGATGTCAGATAAGAGAAGCAAAATAGATAATCAATTTACATGTAGTAGAAAAAATTAAAAATCTATTATATATTAGGTTAGCTTCCATGTACAAGATATAAAGGAGAAAATAGTGCATTATCTTTGTTCAGCCACATCTGCCAAAGAAGTGAAATGTGTAGTCAGTAAAGAAATAATAAACATAAATGAAGGAAGCAGTCACCTCCCAATAGGAAAGAAATTTTGTCAGGGCCGAAGAGAAGTGACTGTTAAAGAAAAATTACTGATTGGACAACTGGAGTCACCTGAAATAACATGGCTTTCCTAGCAGGACTGACAATCTGAAGCTGCCTTTATTTAAAATAACTGAACCAGGACAGAGAAACGAGAGGGGGTTGAAAGGGGAAAAGAGGGAGGGAAGGGGGCTTACGGGACTTTTGGGGAGGGAGGAAACGGGAAAGGGGAAATGATTTGGAATGTAAATAAAAAAAACTTAGAAAATAAAATTTAAAAAAAATAAAATAACTGAACCATTCATTTTAAGAGTCTTTCTCAGAAAGATAAATCTGCAACGCAGCAAATATCATGTGTTTACTTCTGTACACTTTTCATTGGCGGCCCTGTTGATTGGTATATCCAGGTTCCTAACACAGTCAAATAGTTCTCCTATCAGTGTATTAAACAGTCTAAGTGGGCAAAGAGTTCCTGTGTCAGACTCACTTCAAGGCTCTTACCTTGCTATGACTACAGCTCCAAACTATGATACTAAACACATTATCCAGGCTTCTATTCAGATTTGAACCCAGTGTAGCTATTTCTTTCCAACTGAAACATTCCTAAGACTCAGGAAGCTAAAACAAAATGTACAGGTCTTTTATGTGCTCCCTCTTTAAGCCTATATGAGCAGAAAATAATTGTTGAGTACACAGACTTTTGAGGTGAAGCTTCCTTAAAGTTGGGCAAGGAGTTGTGACTTGTGTGAGTCTTCAGCAAGAGATGGGTTTTCAGTAGTGTAACTGCTGTGTCAGCTATACTCCTAAAAGTAGCACCTCACTTGTAATTAACTCATCAAGTTACACATGGATGGAATGATTACTTTGGTCTTTTGTTGGTTATTCAATAACATATAACATGCCATTTGATCTTATCTTGGGGTATATTTGCTCATTATACAGCGCAATATCACAACTCAACTGAGAAATTTTTGAAACTAGTATAAATAAAATCAGATGGTATTACATATTTTCTAAGATTTTGTCTTTATGCCTGCTCTAAGGAGAAAGAATATTTCTTCATGTTTCTACAGGAAGTCATAAGGCAGCCTTTCTTAACCTTCTTAAGCTACGTAGACTCCAAATTTCCCTACTCTTCTGCTGACCATGCCTTTTAAAGCCCTATCAAGATTCATTTAAAAAAAATTCAATGTGCTCACAACCTTTTTTTTTTTTTTTTTTTTGGTTTTTCGAGACAGGGTTTCTCTGTGTAGCCCAAAATTCTTTTAGAATGAGAAATCTTTCTAATAAACCCTTGACACTGATCAGATTTGCAAAACTTTATCATCAGTAGAAATTCATCTCACCCATAAGAGAATGATTTCATCTACTTGTCTCTGTCACATTAGCACCAGGATATGAATCAAAAAGTAGTGCATCCCAATAAAGTGTATATTCCAGATTAAAACTCTGACTGGAAGAGCCTTCTGACCCTTGCTCATGGTAGACAAATTGCTCATGACAGACATTCTCTTCAAAGAAAGACTTGTATCTGAACCTATGAATGTACAATTTAGGACAGAAAACTCTTACAGAGAAACTGCATATCTTCTACTCAAAAGAAGACTATGGGAAGTCATACTTTATATACAGATATAAGACTATTTGAAGCAAAATATTAGAGTTAAAACAAAAAAAGTTAAATTAGAGTTGAAATTATATGTTTTTAAAAAGTCACATATTTAATTAGAGATATATAATGAAACAAAACATATTTCACATCTGAGATACCAACGAAAAAAAATCACCTGTAAGGTAGGCAATCTCATTGTGTTAACTTCACAGTCAATACTGATGATAAAAATATGTCTTTTTTTTATTTTCTAAGTTTTTTTTTATTTACATTCCAAATCATTTCCCCTTTCCCATTTCCTCCCTCCCAGAAAGTCCCATAAGCCCCCTTCCCTTCCTCTTTTCTCCATTCAACCCCCTCTCCTTTCTCTGTCCTGGTGGTCCCCTACATCCAGTCTTTCCAGGACCAGGGGTCTCTCCTTGCATCTTCTTAGAAATCTATTGATATGCGAATTGTGTCTAGGGTATTCCGAGATTCTGGGTTAATATCCCCCTATCAGTGACTGCATACCATGTGTGTTCTTTTGTGATTGGGTTACCTCAATAAGGATGATATTTTCAAGTTCTGACCATTTGCCTAGGAATTTCGTGAATTCATTGTTTTTAAATGTAGAGTAGTATTCCATTGTGTAGATATACCACATCTTCTGAATCCATTACTCCGTTGAGGGACATCTGGGTTCTTTCTAGCTTCTGGCTATTATAAATAAGGCTGCTATGAACATAGTGGAGCATGTGTCCTTATTGCATGCAGGTAAAGCCTCTGGGTATATGCCCAGGAGTGATATAGCCGGATCCTCCGGGAGTGTCATGCCTAGTTTTCTGAGGAACCGCCAGACTGCTTTCCAGAGTGGTTGTACCAGCTTGCAATTCCACCAGCAGTGGAGGAGTGTTCCTCTTTCTCCACATCTTAGCCAACAACTGCTGTCTCCTGTGTTTTTGATCTTAGCCATTCTGACTGGTGTGAGATGGAATCTCAGGGTTGTTTTGATATGCATTTCCCTAATGACTAAGGATGATGAACATCTCTTTAGGTGCTTCTCAGCCATTAGATATTCTTCAGGTGAGAACTCTTTGTTTAGCTCTGTACCCAGTTTTTTAATAGGGTTGCTTGCCTCTCTGGAGTTTAACTTCTTGAGTTCTTTGTATATATTGGATATTAGCCCTCTGTTGGATGTAAGGTTGGTAAAGATCATTTCCCAGTTAGTTGGTTGCCGCTTTGTCTTTTTGACAGTGTCTTTTGCCTTGCAAAAACTTTGTAATTTAATGAGGTCCCATTTGTCTATTCTTGATCTTAGAGCATAAGCTATTGGAGTTCTGTTCAGGAAATTCTCCCCTGTGCCCCTATGTTCAAGGTTCATCCCTAGCTTCCTTTCTATTAATTTCAGTGTGTCTGGTTTTATGTGGAAATCCTTGATCCACTTGGAATTGAGCTTAGTGCAAGGAGATAAGAATGGGTCAATTTGCATTCTTCTGCATGTTGACCTAAAGTTGAGCCAGCACCATTTGTTGAAAAGGCTATCTTTTTTCCACTGGATGGTTTTAGCTCCTTTGTCAAAGATCAAGTGAACATAGGAGTGTGGATTCATTTCTGAGTCTTCAATTCTGTACCAGAGATCTACATGCCTGTCACTGTACCAATACCATGCGGTTTTTAACACTATTGCTTTGTAGTACAGCTTGAGGTCCGGTATACTGATTCCCCCAGAGGTTCTTTTACACTTGAGAATAGTTTTAGCTATTCTGGGTTTTCTGTTATTCCAGATGAATTTTTGAAATGCTCTTTCTAACTCTATGAAGAATTGAGTTGGGATTTTGATGGGGATTGCATTGAATCTGTATATTACTTTTGGTAAGATGGTCATTTTTACTATATTAATCCTGCCAATCCATGAGCATGGAAGATTTTTCCATCTTCTGAGGTCTTCTTCAATTTCTTTCTTCAGAGACTTGAAGTTCTTGTCATACAGATCTTTCACTTGTTTGGTTAGAGTCACGCCAAGATACTTTATATGGTTTGTGGCTATCGTCAAGGGTATCATTTCTCTTACTTCTTTCTCAGCCTGCTTATCCTTTGAGTATAGGAAGGCTACTGACTTGCTTGAGTTGATTTTATATCCGGCCACTTTGCTGAAGTCGTTTATCAGCTGTAGGAGTTCTCTGGTGGAGTGCTTTGGGTCGCTTAAGTATACTATCATATCGTCTGCAAATAGTGATAGTTTGATTTCTTCATTTCCAATTTGTATCCCTTTGACCTCTTTTTGTTGTCTAATTGCTCTGGCTAGAACTTCAAGTACTATATTGGAAAGATATGGAGAGAGAGGGTAGCCTTGTCTAGTCCCTGATTTTACTGGGATTGCTTCAAGTTTCTCTCCATTTAGATTGATGCTGGCTACCAGTTTGCTGTAAATTGCTTTTACTATGTTTAGATATGGGCCTTGAATTCTTGATCTTTCCAAGACCTTTAGCATGAAAGGATGCTGAATTTTGTCAAATGCTTTCTCAGCATCTAATGATATGACCATGTGGTTTTTTTCTTTGACATTGTTTATATAGTGGATTACATTGATTGATTTCCTTATATTGAACCATCCCTGCATCCCTGGGATGAAGTCTACTTGATCGTAGTGAATGATCGTTTTGATGTGTTCTTGGATTCGGTTGGCAAGAATTTTACTGAGTATTTTTGCATCGATATTCATAAGAGAGATTGGCCTGAGATTCTCTTTCTTTGTCAGATCTTTGTGTGCTTTTGGTATTAGTGTAATTGTGGCTTCATAGAACGGGTTGGGTATTGTTCCTTCTGTTTCTATTTTGTGGAACAGTTTGAAGAGTATTGGTGTTAGGTCTTCTTTGAAGATCTGATAGAATTCTGCACTAAAACCATCTGGACCTGTGCTTTTTTCGGTTGGAAGAATTCCAATGACAACTTCTAATTCTTCAGGGGATATAGGATGGTTTAGATGGTCTATTTGATCCTGATTTAATTTTGGTATTTGGTATCTGTCTAGGAAATTGTCCATTTCCTCAAGATATTCTAGTTGTGTTGAATACAGGTTTTTGTAGTAGGATCTGATGATTTTTTGAATTTCCTCAGTTTCTGTTGTTATCTCTCCCTTTTCGTTTCGGATTTTATTAATTTGGATACTATCTCTGTGCCCTCTGGTTAGTCTGGGTAAGGGCTTATCTATCTTGTTGATTTTCTCAAAGAACCAACTCCTCGTTTTGTTGATTCTTTGTATGGTTTTATTTGTTTCTACTTGATTGATTTCAGCCCTGAGTTTGATGATTTCCTGCCTTCTTCTCCTCTTTGGTGTATTTGCTTCTTTTTGTTCCAGGGCTTTCAGGTGTGCCATTAAGCTGTTAGTGTATGCTGTCTCCCATTTCTTTTTGGCGGGACTCAGGGCTATGAATTTTCCTCTTAGCACTGCTTTCATTGTGTCCCATAAATTAGGGTATGCTGTGCCTTCATTTTCATTAACTTTCAAAAAGTCTTTGATTTCTTTCTTTGTTTCCACCTTGACCAAGTTATCATTGAGTAGAGCATTGTTCAGCCTCCATGTGTACGTGGGTTTTCTTTTGTTTTTGTTGCCATTGAAGACCACCCTCATTCCATAGTGATCTGATAGGAGGCATGGGATTAGTTCTATCTTCTTATATCTGTTGAGGTCTGATTTGTGACCAATTATATGGTCAATTTTGGAGAAGGTACCATGAGGTGCTGAGAAGAAGGTGTATTCTTTAGCTCTAGGATGAAATGTTCTATATATATCTGTTAGTTCCATTTGGTCCAAGGCTTCAATTAGATTCACTGTGTCCCTGTTTAGTTTCTGCTTTCCTGAACAATCCATTTCAGAGAGCGGGGTGTTGAAGTCACCCACTATTATTGTGTCAGGTGCGATGTGTGCTTTGAGCTTTAGTAAAGTTTCTTTTAAGAATGAGGGTGCCCTTGCATTTGGAGCATAGATATTCAGAATTGAGAGTTCTTCTTTGTGGATTTTTCCCTTGATCAGTATGTAGTGTCCTTCTGTGTCTTTTTTGATGACTTTAGGTTGAAAATCAATTTTATCTGATATTAGGATGGCTACTCCACCTCGTTTCTTGGGGCCATTTGCTTGTAAAATTGCTTTCCAGCCTTTTATTCTGAGGTAGTGTTTGTCTTTGACACTGAGGTGCGTTTCCTGCATGCAGCAAAATGCTAGGTCCTGTTTACATATCCAGTCTGCTAGTCTATGTCGTCTTTTAATTGGGGAATTGAGACCATTGATATTAAGAGAGATTAAGGCATAGTGATTATTGCCATCTGCCATTCTTGATGCTATCTTTATGTTTGAGTGGTTATCTACTTTTGGGTTTGATTCAAGAAGGTTATTATCTCATTTTTTCCTGGGTGTTGTTTCTCTCCCTGTATTGAAGGTTTCCACCTATTATCTGTTGCAGGGCTGGATTTGTGGAAAGATATTGTGAAAATTTGGTTTTATCATGGAATATCTTGGTCTCTCCATCTATGGTGATTGAGAGTTTTTCTGGGTATAGTAGTCTAGACTGGCATTTGTGCTCTCTTAGTGTCTGCATGAGATCTGCCCAGGATCTTCTGGCTTTCATAGTCTCTGGTGAGAAGTCTGATGTGATTCGGATAGGTCTTCCTTTGTATGTTAATTGGCCCTTTTCTCTTATTGCTTTTAATATTCTTTCTTTGTTTAATACATTTGGTGTTTTCATTATTATGTGACAGGAGGTATTTCTGTTCTGGTCCAGTCTGTTTGGAGTTCTGTAGACTTCTTGTACGTTCATCGGCATCTCTTTCTTGAGGTTAGGGAAGTTTTCCTCCATAATTTTGTTGAAGATGTTTACTGGCCCTTTAAGTTGCAAATCTTCACTCTAATCTATACCTATAATCCTTAGGTTTGGTCTTCTCATTGTGTCCTGGATTTCCTGGATGATTTGGGTTACACGTTTTCTGCATTTTGCATTTTCTTTGACTGTTGATTCGATGCTTTCTATGGAATCTTCAGCACCTGAGATTCTTTCTTCCATCTCTTGTATTCTATTATTGATGTTTGCATCTATGACTCCTGATTTCTTCCTATGGTTTTCTATCTCTAAAGTTGTCTCCTTTTGTGATTTCTTAGTTGTTTCTACTTCCTTTTTTAGTTCCTGGATGGATTTGCTGAGATCCTTCACTTGTTTGTTTGTATTTTCCTGTATTTCTTTAAGGTATTTTTGCATTACCTCTTTCAGGATTTCTGCCTGTTGACCCATGTTCTCCTGCATTTCTCTGAGCGATTTCTGTGTTTCCTCCTCATGGGAATCCATCTGTTGATCCATTGTCTCCTGCATTTCTTTAAGCAGTTCTCGTGTTTCCTTTGTAAGGGCATCTATCGGTTGATTCATTTCTTTAAGCAATTTTTGTGTTGCCTCCTTATGGGCATCCGTCTGTTGACCCATATTCTTCTGCATTTCTTTATGCAATTTTTGTGATTCCTTTGTGAGTGCATCTACCCGTTGATTCATCTCATTAAACGATTTTTGTTTTGTCCCCTTGTGCGCCTCCATCTTTTGATCCATGTTCTCCTGCATTTCTCTAAGGGATTTTTGTGTTTCCTTTGTAAGGGCTTCTAACCGTTGATTCATGGTCTCCTGTAATTCTTTATTAGATTTATTTGTGTCCTTCTTGTCATCCTCTAATAGCATCATGAGAAGTGATTTTAAATCCAGATCTTGTCTTTCGGGTGTGGTGGGGTATCCAGGACTTGCTGCTGTTGGAGATTTGGGCTCGGATGGTGCCATATTACTTTGATTACTGTTAGTAACATTCCTACGTTTGCCTTTTGCCATCTGGATACCTCTGATGTTAGTTGGTCCTGCTGCCACTGGCTGTTGGTTGGGCCTCCTGTGAGCCTGCAAAGCTATTTCTGCCCCCCCTGGTTTACCAGGATTCCCCTGGCACAGATTTCTGGGGCCTGCCCTGCTCCTGAGTGACTTTGGAGCCCTGATGTGTCTTGCCCCAAGTGATGTTATATTGGGGAGTCCTTGCACATCCAAAGGCTCAGCATAGTGGATTCCTGGAGCAGGGGTCGCCAAAGGGAGGCTGGTAGGCTCCTGCCCTGTGCAGGGGTGTGTGATCTCTCCTAGAGGGAGGGGGAGGGGGTGTCCCTCTGCCAGGCAGAAGTCCCACAGCAGAGCTGGCACGCTGGTTACTGCAGATCTGCCCAGCACTTGGGAGCCACGTACACACAAGCTGCCCGAGACCCAAGAGATATTATGCCTGTCTGTCTCTGAGTCTGGCAGTCCCAACTTCCCGGCCACTGGACAAAGATGGCGGAGTGCACTCTGCACTTTCTCCGTGGCACTGGTCACCCTGCAGAGGCGATGGCCTACAGCAGATCTGGCACCCAGACGACCACAGCGCTGTCCTGTTCTTGGGTGAAGGCGGAAGCCCCAACAGGCCGTGTCCCAAGCGACGTTATATTGGGGAGAACCTGGCTACCTGTCTCTCTAGTGCAGTCTACCGGAACAGAGGTCATGGAAGGGAAGCTGGTAGGCTCCCACCCAGTGCAGGGTCCCTCTGCCAGGCAGATGTACCACAGCAGAGCTGGCTCGCTGGTTACTGCAGATCTGTCCAGCACTTGGGAGCTGCATACACACAAGTCACCCGAGACCCAAGTGATATTATGCCTGTCTGTCTCAGAGCCTGGCAGTCCCAACTTCCCGGCCACTGGAGTAAAGATGGCAGAGTGCACTCTGCACTCTCTCAGTGGCGCTGGTCACCCTGCAGAGGCGATGGCCTGCAGATCTGGCACCCAGATGACCACAGCGCTGACCCGTTCTCGGGCGCAGACGGAAGCCCCAACAGGCCGTGTCCCAAGCGATGTTATATTGGGGAGAACCTGGGTACCTGTCTCTTCAGTGCAGTCTACCGGAACAGAGGTCGCAGAAGGGAAGCTCGATAAAAATATGTCTATAGACATGTGTTTATCATTATTAATCAAATTGTCTGGATTATATCACATCAACCAACAAAAGACATTGTTTTCCCCTCAATTTCTTTTTCCCACTTTTTCTTCCCGTATCAGGACTAGTACATTTCTTTTAAAGACTCATTTTAAATTCTTTGAAAGGACAGCGATGTTCTTAAGCAGTGAGACATCTTTCCAGTGCAAGACTACCTAATTAATTCCTGTACCTATCAAAGAAGTAAAAGATATACATATATAATAATAATTTCCAAAATTAACAGGGATTGTGAATAACACGTAGGGCTATAAACGTATATCTTTGCCACTTGATCCGACCTGTTGACATCCAACCAATCAGCTTTACTTAAGTTATAGAACAACATGCTCTTGGGATTTTTTTTTTCGAGAATTGTTCCCTTAATCAAATTCTCCAGCATTAAAAGAGTACTAGTCTAATTCCTAATTAAGAAATATATTTTATTTTATCTCAGGGCATATTTGCTTATTATTTCAGGCAAAACCTTGGTTAAACTGAACAATTTTTTCAATGATACATTTATTTCATGTATGTGAGTACACTGTCTCTTTCTTCAGACATACCAGAAGAGGGCAGTGAATCCCCATTATAGATGGTTAAGAACCACTATGTGGCTGCTAGGAATTGAACTCAGGACCACAGAAAGAGCAGTCAGTGCTCTTAACCGCTGAGCTACCTCTCTAGCCCAAAAATATAGTATCAATAAAGACAAGCCATATAATATATGTTCTAAGTTTTCAGTTTTTCTACCTGATACAAATTTATAACCCAATTAATGATATATTTGGTGCTTTAAGAGTATTTTTGGACTATATCTGAAAATCATATACATTGTATTAATCCACAAATTTCAAAATTATTTTGTTTTATCTTAAAATTTTTGTAACCAGGTCTTGCTACATTTTTATAATAATAGCTTCAAATCATTAAAATTCAAGGGAACTATAATTAGGTAATATTCAGTTCATAATTAAAAATATTAAAAATTAGAACAATTAAATAAAACATATCCTTAATTTTTTAAATATTTTAATGCATCACAGAGCTTGTGTAAATACATGATTGAGGCTCCATGTATACTGCCTTTATATCTAGATATATGGGTAAATGGATGGATAGATAAGTGAAGGGAAAGCAGATAAAGAGGAAGAAAAATCATTATGAGATAGCCAAAGAGAAAAAAAAATGGAGCCTGGCAGTGGTGGCACATGCCTTTAATCCCAGCACTTGAGAGGCAGAGGCATGTGGATTTCTGAGTTCGATGTCAACCTGGTCTACAGAGTGAGTTTCAGGACAGCCAGGGCTACACAGAGAAACCCTGTCTCAAAAAAACAAAAGAAAAGAGCAAAAAGAAAAAAAATGGGTAGCCTAGAGAGATAACTCAGCCCATAATATGCTTTTCACGAAAGTGTTGAAGACCAGAGTTTGATCTTCCAGAACATCAGACATGTTGACCAGTGCTGTGCTCTAGTTTGTTACTGTGGTAAATACCATCACCAAAAGCAGCACAGAAGAAGGAAGGTTTATTTGGCTTAAACTTACAGGTCCCTGACCATCACTGAGGAAAATCAGATCTGGGGCAGAAACCATGGAGGAATTCTGCTAAGGAGTTGTCTCTAGATTCTTTAGATAGCTTTCTTAGACACCCTAGAGTCACCTACTTATGGATGGTGACACCCACAGTGTTATCAATCAAAACAGTCGCTTCCAAAATGACTCTAACCTGTGTCATATTGTGAATGAAACCAAGTAAGTACAATCTATAATGCCAGCCCTGAACAGGTGTAAACATGTGAAGCCCTGAGGCCTGCTGAGCCCCTAGTATAGGTGAGTGGTCAAGCTACAAGTTCACCAAGAGACACTGAGAAAAGAAAGTGGAAATCGAGAGAGAAAACCATCTCATGTTGATAGCTAGCATCACAGACACATAAGCACATATACTCTCACAGAAATTGATCTACAGTGGTTTAGGAGTCAATGTAAATTCATTCTCAAACAGATGAGAATAATAAAAAATGATTAAATAATTTTAAAAATTTATGCATTTTAGTAAAAAAGAAACTTCAAATTAACCTCTCACATATAGTAAAATTATAATTCACTGCAGGAACAAAGAGTGTTCTTCCTTAACTATTGTAATGCAACTCATTTGTTGGATGTTATTGGTTCTTTAGTGAGACATATAGTTGATACAGTAAGCAAAGATGCTGAGAATCACAGTACCAGTTCCAGGAGTCTTAGATGTGAGCCCTTTTTTCCCCTTTCATTTTGGAAGGCTTGAAGGAATTACTTTAAAAGGGTCAGTGGACAAGCGTCTGTTAGTGAAGGGGTTGGGGCTATTATAAGCTGTACAGTTTCTTTGAATTGAATTTCTTTGGAATGCATATGATATCTTGAGATAACTTGGGTTTTTAATACTTTGCGATGTGACACAATTGCCAGCAAAACCTGGGTATTATTTTCTGCTGTGTTAGACACATATGCTCTTACGGCAATCAATGGGTTAGATGAAAGAGAATTCTCTCAACTTCAAAATGAAGATAAATGTAATATGTAAAAGACTTTGGAACAATGACTGGAGGAAAAGGATGTTTAATAGCTGTTACTTGAAAGAGTCAGAAAACTGGGCATGACACTTCCGGAGGATCCGGCTATACCACTCCTGGGCATATACCCAGAGACTTTACCTGCATGCAATAAGGACACATGCTCCACTATATTCATAGCAGCCTTATTTATAATAGCCAGAAGCTGGAAAGAACCCAGATGTCCCTCAACGGAGGAATGGATTCAGAAGATGTGGTATATTTACACAATGGAATACTACTCTGCAATTAAAAACAATGAATTCACGAAATTCCTAGGCAAATGGTCAGAACTTGAAAATATCATCCTTAGTGAGGTAACCCAATCACAAAAGATCACACATGGTATAAAGTCACTGATAAGGGGATATTGACCCAGAATCTCAGAATACCCTAGACACAATCAGCATATCAATAGATTTCTAAAAAGATGGAAGGAGAGACCCCTGGTCCTGGAAAGACTGGATGTAGGGGAACGCCAGGACAGAGTAATGAGAGGGGGTTGAACGGAGAAAAGAGGGAGGGAAGGGGGCTTATGGGACTTTCGGGGAGGGAGGAAACGGGAAAGGGGAAGTGATTTGGAATGTAAATTAAAAAAATAAAATAAAATTAAATTAAAAAAAAAAAAAGAAGGAAGATTGGAGCTTCAAGTAAAAAAAAAAAAAAAAAAAGAAAGAGTTCAAGAGGTGACTAGCACAAACATGTATCTTTATTACATAACCTGCAAAATATCGCAACATTTTATTTTCTATAAAATTGTGGGCTTAGTTCTCAATGATGTTTAAATTATAAATTGTGTAAGCACCATTAGTAATGCCGTCTGAGATGGATTTACTTCTCTACCTACATTGGGGATCAAGAAATGTTTGTTTAAATTATTGGATAAAACTTATGATTCTGAAGCTTGAAAGGAACTGTCTTCAGATGGTTTAATACAAAGATCTCATTGTGTGAACACTAAGTAGAACACACATAGACAAATTCCCCCCTCGTTGATTTGACAGTTTGCAAATATATTGACAAATGTTAACAGCTTGCATATTCGAAACACTTTCTTTTAGTTAGAATTTCAAATGGGTTGGTTATGACATTAGACTCCCTGTAGGCTTCAAAGAGTTGGTTAAATGCCCTTAGGTATGGTTTACCATCCAAAAAGCACCTTAAGCAGCTAGGTGAATCTTTCATTTATCTTATCTGTGATGCTGCAGATGTTTAAACATCATTGGGAAACCAATTTAAGAATATGTCAGAAATTTTATATCCTGAGGATTGATTCCATTTTCTTGCTTTTGGCAGTTCATGTGGAGACATTAAAATTTTATTTATTTACTACATATAAAATAACTATATACTATAATGTAATTTATTGTGACACATACATGCACACACATAACATGATGACACCATATTCATCTACTGTCCTTCCAGTCACATACTAGCACACAAACAACCCTAGTAGTATTCCATTGCATAAGAGCACCACATTATGTTTAGTCATGCATTAATAGACACCTAGGCTGAATTTCATGTATCAACATTTGGAAACACTGTTATAGTCATTATCAGCATGCAATTATCTCTTTTACATGAAGATTTCACTTATTTTTGATAAATGACAAGCTTAGGTCAGGAGGATCACATGATAGTTTTTTTTTAAGGATTTTGTTTGCTTGTTTTTCATTTTGGGTTGTTATTTTTGGAGGAAGCACAGTGCTGTCAATATTCAAAGTAGAATTTCTACTTATTTATTCCTCCAAATCCACACTAAGAGCTATTTTTCCTTCATCATATCATGGACATTTTCCTTCTTTTGTGTGGTGTGTGTGTGTGTGTGTGTGTGTGTGTGTGTGTGTTCTGATTATGGGCCAGCACATGTGTGAAGGTTCATGTGTATGCACATGATTGTGGAGGCCAAGTTTGCCTTGAGTGCCCTTTCTCAAATATCAATCACGTTTTTATGTTTGACCCAGAATCTCTAGTGGTCTTAGAATTCAAGTCAAGAAAGTTGGTTGACCCGTAAGTGACAATGATCTACTTGTATATGTCTTCTCAACACTGGAATTACAAGCACACATGCATGTACATCAATGCCCAGGCTTTACAAAAATAAAATAAAATAAGAAAATATGTTCTAGTGATCAAACTCTTCCTCTCCACTCCCCAGTCCATCATTAATTTTTATATAGCCTTTTTAACATTCAGTGTTCTAGTGTTTTATCATAGTTTTAAGTTGGTTATTAATATTGAAATTTTAATTAATTAATTAATTTATTTATTTATTCACTTTACATCCCAATATCAGATCCTCTTTCCTCCCAGTACCCCTTCAGGCAGATCCTCCCCTATTCTGTCCTCATCCCCATACTATGTACCCAAACCCCACCCACTCAGTCCCCAAACCCCCAAACCGCCAGTCTTCCAACCCTGCACCCTGGCACATCAAGTCATTGAGTGCTATGTGAATCCTCTCCCACAGAGACTACACAAGGCAGCCCAGCTAGGGTAATGGGATCTACAGGCATCCAGGCAGGCAACAGAATCAGGGACAGCACTCACTGTCCAGTTGTTGGGGTCCCTGAATAAAGACCAAAGTGTGCATCTTTTACATAAATGCAAGGGACTTAGGTGCAGGCCATGCTTGCTCTTTGGTTGGTGGTTCAGTCACAGGGAGCGCCCAAGTGTTCAAGTTAATTGACTCTCTTGGTCTTCTTGAGGAGTCCCTCAATTCCTCCCCCAACTCTTCCTGTCCATTTGTCTTTCTTTTGAGAAATGTCTTCAAATAATTCTCCCATTATTTTAAACCTCTACCCACTATCCCATTCCCTAAGTATCCAGAGGCCTTGTGTGCTTGTATAAGGGCTAAGACCACCCCAGTGGGCTAAGCTTAGGGGTAAAACTGTAAGAAGTGCCATGAAACAACCAGAGTGAATTCCTATACACTAGTTTATCTGTAAAATCTTGAAGGACCTTCATCAAAGTGCTCTGCATGTCTCCAAAACAGAGACAGCTTAAGTGGCAGAAAAAGCCAAACTCTCCCAGATGGAAATGACAAGTAGTTCTTGAGCTGGGATTAACACTCTTATTTCTGACTCCTGATTCTACATAGATCCAGAATAAAAATTGTGTACATTTCATTAACTTAGAGAATATTTCAAAGTCATTGAGAATTGATTTTTAAGTTTCTGAAATATGTATTCATGCAGCACGAACTTGTTATATTCTATTGAAAATAATCACTCGGTTCTTTGGCAAAACACTAAGTTACAATAATCATAATCATTTACAATTGAGACAAAATGTAAGAGCTCTTCCAATTGCAGTGATCTGACTTGAGAGTACAAAGTGACTCTCAGAATTTTTTCATGGCTGTCTCTCACAATGTGCAATGAAACACTTAAACTATAAAAGTTTTTACCACAATTGATTAATTAATGGAGTCAGAATTTGATTTTAGGCTGCCTCTACCTTTCATTTAGTTTATAAAAAGGTAAGCCCTATAAAACTGCTGTATACTTGTTCTTGTGCTTCTAGTTCTTAACCTTATCATTTTCTTTGACTTGTTTAGGAACATTCATGTATTAGAAAGAATGGAGCCCTCACTTCAGATGGCTTAAGAGCTACTTTATTCTGGAGCCAAATGTGAGTGACCAGAATTAGGAACCGTAGGCTCAAATTTTTCTCAACCCTACTTTTAATACCTGTTCTTAAGTGCTTTAACCTCCCTTCTAGACCACCACTCACCAGAGGTAGTGTGGAAAACAAAGGTTACTAGGTTATGGAGAAAGTGGACCTGTTTAAAAGTGGTTCTTTGAAACAAATCCCATCTTTGTTGTCAGGAAATCAGCAGGTCAGTTCACAGGTCAGCAGTGGCAGCTCAATCCACTCGAAAACACTTCTCTGATATACCAGCAGTCCAGTTCAGTAGTGTCAGGATAGCAACAGTGGCACAATCTAGTAGGAACAGCCAGGGCTCAGTTGAATTGGCATGAGTCAGCAAGAGGAACCAGGACCAGCAGGGATGCCAGGGGTTCATTTCCGTGCCACTTTCAATGAAGCCGAGATGAGCGAAGACTTGAGACCAAGAAGAATTGCAAAGCTAGCTCTATAAGCTAGCAAGGTAAGCCCTATATGTATTTCCTCCAAATATCATGCTCCATGGGTATTTTCTCACCACATATCTTGCCTCAGCATGTGAGTCTGACCTAACAAAACTCCACATGAGTCTGTATCACTCTTCCAATTGGCCTGAGTCCGTGAAAGCTGCAAGAAGTCCTGAGAACACTATTAGAAGTTTTTTGGTGCATTTCTTTGTATGAAGTCATGAAAAACTGAATTTAACAATGCATGTAAGGCAAACCAATACATGCATGTCATTAGCGAAGAATCCCTAATAATGCATTCTTTCATGTGCTTGCTTTAGCAAAACATACTTTCACCTGTTTCAGTTTCAGAAAAACACTCTCGTTATGTTTGCCCCAGCAAAACACTACCCAATACAACTGACTTTCCAAAGAACCCTTAAGTTTCCACTTCAAGGAGCATAGATTTTCTTCATCTCGGATTCCATATTTATAGAACTTCATTTTAGGAAACGTTATCTTACATATAAAATTAATATAAACCCCTGAGATTAGAGCATACTTATGTCCTATCTGACAGTAATTTAAAAAGGTTTTTTTTTTTTTGGATACAATTCAAAGACCACATTAAGCTCAAGAAGAAGGAAAACCAAAGTGTGGGTGCTTTGGTCCTTTTTAGAAGGGGAAACAAAATACTCCCGGTAGCAAATAGGGAGACAAAGTGTGGAGCAGAGACTGAAGGAGAGGCCATCCACAGATTGCCCCACCTGGGGATCCATCCCATATAGAGTCGCCAAACCCAGATACTATTGTGGATGCCAAGAAGTGCTTGCTAACTAGAGCCTGATATAGCAGTCTCCCGAGAGGCTTTGCCAGAGCCTGACAAATATGCTCACAGTCAACCACTGGACTGAGCACAGGGTCCCCAATGGAAGAGTTAGAGAAAGGACAGAAGGAGCTGAGGGGTTGCAACCTCATAGGAAGAACAACAATATCAACCAACCAGACCCCCCAGAGCTCCTAGGGACTAAACCACCAACCAAGAAATACACATAGAGGGACCCATGGCTCCAGACACATATGTAGCAGAGGATGGCCTTATTAGGCATCAATAGGAGGAGAGGCCCTTGGTCCTGTGAAGGCTTGTTGCTCCAGTGTAGGGGTATGCAAGGGCAGGGAGGCAGGAGTGGGTGGGGGAACACCCTCATAGAAGCAGGGGGAGGGGGAATGATATAGGGGGTTTCTGAGGGTGAAACCAGGAAAGAGGATAACATTTGAAATGTAAATAAAGAAAATATCCAATTTAAAAAGAAAAGAAAAAAAAGCGTTTTTGGATGTTGCAGTAGATTGGCCTCCAGGTCTCCTTTTCACTCCTTCAATTCTGACTCTAGCACTATTGCTTATTTCCAACAGACACAATCTTCTTAGAATATAGACAGTACTAACTAGTGGGTAGGTGGGGTGGAGATATAGCTTAGTTGTTAATGTGATATTTTTGCAATCATGGGGGCATGGGCTCTATCTCCAGTCTTTAGATAAAATGCAGAACATGGTAGCATGCATTTCCAGCACTCACCAGGAGGCTGAGGCAGGAGGATCCCTGGAGGTCATGTGCTTTTGTATCTAAACTAACCAAAGAGTTTGTGTAGACAATGAAAGACCCTGTCTTAAAGTAAGTGAATGATATTCCTTAGCATGGATACCTGAGGTTGTTCTCTAGCCTGTATAAGCTTGTGCATACTTGTGCAGAGGAGTAACACATATACACACTAAACACATGGAAATAATAGGTGAAATTCAGGTTAGCACATTCCCTGCCTATAAAATTACTGAGTTTTCAGCAGTGTGTGTTACATCATGAAAAGCATGGTTGTGGTGAGAACTAGCAGAATTTGGTGTGTATGTGTTGTTGGGGTAGTAATGACATCACTATGGGATATATATATATATATATATATATGTGTGTGTGTGTGTGTATGTATGTGTGTATGTGTATACATACATATATGTGTGTGTGTGGGTATGTAGGTATGTATGTATCCCATGTCCTTCATATATTAAATCCATAAGTATGAAGTAAAGAGAAATGATGCCTAGATACTAAGTACTAATAATAATAAGTATAGAAATCGACAGTCAAGCATGGACAATAGTACCCATAAGCGGAAACACAAACTGTACTGGTCACCTGACATGAGCAAAAGAGTGTCATCTGCACATGAAACAACAGTTGTTGTCATGAACTCACTGGCACTTGAATTCACATGCAAAAAACTTACACAAGTTCAAACCATTCTATAATGTAACATAATCCCTATATGTATGAAGGATGGGCTACCTTGAAGAGGAACAGTTAGCAGTTGATGGATTTTGGTCTTGGGAGAGTCAATTTTCTTTAAGGGTATGACCCCTTGATAGGTCAACCATGTGCCAGAGTTCAGCCCCACTTTGAGAAGTTTATGAACAGCAAAAATTGGACTTGTTATCTATAAAAAAGAAAAAAGACAGTGAATTTGGAATGGTATAGGCATATGGAACAAGAGTGAGAGGAAGGATTAGAAGAATATAATGAAAATATATTATATGCATATATCATGCTCAAAAATTTATAAAACTATTATATTTTAAAAATACAATGACATTCAATAAACTAATAATGTTATTAAGGATAAAAAAACAATTGATAGTAAGGTTGATTTACACATTTTTGTGGATTCATATAAAAGGGAATTCTCAGCCTTATCAAAGGCATTTGAGAATTTAGAAACAACATATGAAAATGACCTCTGACCTGGGAAAAATAACTTAGTGAGAATTTTATTAGAATTATAGTCAAAGTTGGTTTTTAACACTTGGAATATTTATGGATGGAAAAACTACTATTGGCTGTGAGGGGAAGCAAGGAATAATACCTAAACAAAGGGGTCTGGCACAGAGGAAGTTTGAGATTGAAAAGCAGACTTAATGTATATGAAAGGCAAGACAGTCTATCCTCTGAGAGAGGAAGTGGCTGATGTCACTTCAAGAAAGAAAAAGATGGAGTTTTTAAAATTTAAAAACAAGATAGGAAGCAAAATATGAGGACAGAAAAATCAGCATTTAGGTAATACAAGGATGACCTTTACACAGGTGCACAAAAGCGTACCTCCATCATTCATTTCCTTCATCTGTTGAATTTCCTAGATGTCGTCAAAACAAACACAAACACACACACACACACACACACTCACATACACAAACGTTGTAGTTTCCAATTAATGCTATTTAAATATTTAAATTGACCCAGTGTTGGTGGTGCTAGTATGAATTCCTCACTACCTGCCCTAACGTTGAGTTCCCACTCCTGAATGAAACACACCATACACACACACACACACACACACACACACACACACACACACACACACATGTAGCCTTATATTTTAATATGCTTTCAACAGCTCAGTGGCCAGGCCAGTCCCAAACCTCCACATAGCTAACCCCTCCCCTCTGACATTCCTTAGTTATTACTTAGATTCCATCTTTGCTGTCCTAGACCCAGCCAGGGCTGATGGGTTGGGGCTGGTGCCTCTCTTCCCTGGCTCTTACAGGATTGCTATGCTCTCCCTTCTGCACCTCTCAGGCCTGGTCTTTACTCCTTCCCTGCATAACAGCTATCTCTTCTTCTTGGTCCCTTGCCGGGGAATCTGAAAGTCCAGCCTCTGTCTCCCTGCCAGCCATTGGTTAAATGCAACTTTATTTACTAATCAAAACCAACTGGGGACAGGGATCCTCAGTGTCTTTCATTCAGATTCTCCTGCATTTTGGGGGACCAAATCAACATAATACAAGCATTAGGCCAAGTTCACAACTCCACAACAAATACATACATACGCACACACAGGTACACACACACACACACACACACACACACGGTTTGGTGAGTGGGAGGAGAATAAAAGGGAGCAGGAGAAGGAACAATGGCAACATACATAATAGTTCTGCTGTATAATCTCAAAATTGAAATTTACTCAGCTCTCAAAATCAAACAAACAAAACCATCATAAAATCCACAGGCAAATGGATGGAACTTTATTTAAAAAATCCTCATAAGTGTGGTGTCCCAGACCCAGAAAAGCAAATCTTGTATGTATTTACTTGTAAGTGAATAGTAGACATTTAAAAAATGATAAGCAAGGTATAACCTTCAGAACCAGAGAGGTTAGCGAAAGAGCAGGGAATCTCTGAGGGACACATGGATCTTCTAGAGAAAGGAAAATAGAAGACAATTTATAGTGGACTGAGTAAGTGTGGGGACAGAAGTAGGAGAGCAAGTGTGGGTGGAGATGGTGGGAGAGAGTGTGGGGAGAGATGGCTGGATTTGGGGAGTATAAAATCTACTGCAGTGGAAATCTATTGAGGTTTTCCTAATGAGGACTCCTAGTTATAGAAGATACACAGCCTCAACTGGCCATCTGCTGTAGCTATGATTCTAGTGAAGGGACTCGGTTACATTCATTTGAGTTGTTGACTGGGGGTGTCATATGGAAAATCCTAAATAACCCAGACTAATGCTAAGACAAAAGATTGTTCTCCTCAAACTGACAGCAGGGCCTCATTGCCTAGTATAATATTCACACATCTCAGTGACTGTGGAGAAGGGAGTTGGTACACACATGGGCCTTCACCTCTATCTATGTTCTAGTGTCCTTGCTGCATGAAGTTACTCTGTAAATTACCAAAAGAGAAACATGGGTACCAAGCCGGTCACACAACCTTAATCCTACAATCTATACTACCTGGAAAATATGCTAGGCAAAGGTAACATAGAGATCTTGGGAATATCAAACCAAAGTCTTATTTGATGCAAGGCCCATTGGATGAAAAGGAACTCATAACTGACATTGCTTTGGTAACTATGATGAAGAGACTAGATTGCCTAAAGACCTATGGTAAAACACCACTGGTCAAACTAACAACTAACTAACTAACTAGCTAACTAACAAATTAACTAACAAACTAACTACCAATGCTGTGATTACTAATGATATTCTGCTATACTCATAGATCAAGGCGTTATTCAATAACCATCAGAGATGCTTTCTCTGCAGCAACAAGAACAGATGTAGAGACCCACAATCATAGAGTATCTAAATTAGGGGTCTCCAGCAAACTTCTAACCTCAAAACTCAGGAAATCAATCACACAGAAGAGGCAGAAATATTGTAAAGACCAAAGAGTTTGGAAGATACTAGAGAATACAGCCCTCTGAATCAACTAAGGGAGACATATATTATTTCAGAGACTGAAGCAGCAAGTACACAGCATACATGGGTTATACCAGTTCCTGTGGGTACAAAGTACTGCTATTCGCTTAGTATTTATAATGGAACATCTGGCTATGAGAACAAGTGGGTTTATGACTCTGCTATCCCTCTTCTTGGGACTCTTCCTCCTGTTGGGTTGGCTTATCCAACTCTGATATGAAAGGTTTTGCTTAATCTTATTATACATTATATTGCCATTTCTGTTGTTATCTCTTAGAAGCCTGTTCTCTTCGAATGAGAGACAGAATGGGAGTGGATCTGAAGGAACAGGGATGTGAGGAGGAACTAGGAGGTATAGAAGGAGGAGAAACTATAGTTAGGATACTATGAGAAAATAACCTATTTTTAATTAAAAATTGTAACTTACAGAACTCTTCTGGTAATGTAGAAGCAGGTAGATAAAGCAAGTCACAAAATAATTCACTTATTTCTTTTTCTGACTAAAGTCTCTACTAGGATCCATATACGATCTCCAAGTGAATCTTTTTCCCTTTAAAAATCGAATAACTTATTGCATGCAGGTAAAGTCTCTGGGTATATGCCCAGGAGTGGTATAGCTGGATCCTCCGGGAGTGTCATGCCCAGTTTTCTGAGGAACCGCCAGACTGCTTTCCAGAGTGGTTGTACCAGCTTGCAATTCCACCAGCAGTGGAGGAGTGTTCCTCTTTCTCCACATCCTCGCCAACAACTGCTGTCTCCTGTGTTTTTGATCTTAGCCATCCTGACTGGTGTGAGATGGAATCTCAGGGTTGTTTTGATTTGCATTTCCCTAATGACTAAGGATGATGAACATCTTTTTAGGTGCTTCTCAGTCATTAGATATTCTTCAGGTGAGAACTCTTTGTGTAGCTCTGTACCCCATTTTTTAATAGGGTTATTTGCCTCTCTGGAGTCACATGCTCCACTATGTTCATAGCAGCCTTATTTATAATAGCCAGAAGCTGGAAAGAACCCAGATGTCCCTCAACGGAGGAATGGATTCAGAAGATGTGGTATATCTACACAATGGAATACTACTCTGCAATTAAAAACAGTGAATTCACGAAATTCCTAGGCAAATGGTCAGATCTTGAAAATATCATCCTTAGTGAGGTAACCCAATCACAAAAGAACACACATGGTATGCAGTCACTGATAAGGGGATATTGACCCAGAATCTCGGAATACCCTAGACACAATCCGCATATCAATAGATTTCTAAAAAGATGGTAGGAGAGACCCCTGGCCCTGGAAAGACTGGATGTAGGGGAACGCCAGGACAGAGTAATGAGAGGGGGTTGAATGGAGAAAAGAGGGAGGGAAGGGGGCTTATGGGACTTTCGGGGAGGGAGGAAACGGGAAAGGGGAAGTGATTTGGAATGTAAATTAAAAAAATAAAATAAAATAAATAAAAAAAATCGAATAACTGATGCTGAACAAAAGGTGGAGTCACTAAGGACACTTGATATACTTCCAGATGACCATAGTCCAGCACCCATAGCAGATGTCCAACAATCACCTGTAACTTCACGCAGAGAATCCTATGCCATCTTCTGGCTTTCAAAAGTACTACATTCATATATGAGTACACATATGCTGACAAACACACAGGCACGCACAGCTAATAAAAAATAAAAATCTAAAATGTGATTTAAGTATTTTTGTTCAAAATCAAATACTGGTATTATTTTTAGAAGTATTAATTTTATGTGGACCAGAGTTTTGCCTTCCAACATTCACACATATTCACGCTGTGTGTGTTTGGTACCCATGTGGTCAAAGGAGGGTATTGAGTTACAGAGATGGGCTGTCCACTGTGTGGATGCTATGCTGGAATCCAAATCTGGTGCTTTTGTAGAACATCAAGTGCCTTTTAACTGCCTTGAACGTATTTCTGCCTCCATTTAACTGTTTTGAATATACTAATATAATGGTTTTAATTTCTTGTATTGTAATACCTGTAAAGAATATAATTCTACTCATTGGTGCTGGCATCTAAAACAAAAGTAAACACAATACCTACCTTGCTCCTTCTTCTTATTGTAAGTGCATGGTCCGTGCAGAGAGAATTATAAATATTTGAAGCCTGATGGTGTAAATTAATGGACAAATTAATGGATAGATGAATGAAATGTATACATCAGTTATAGCACATGGAGTCATGCAAGGCACTGGGTGATTAATATGAATCATTAGTTTGCTAATAGCTCCTTGAATTATGTACCTCACACTTCATTATCTGGAAAACTCCCACTTGTATTTGAAGGCCCAACATAAAATTACCTCCTGGAGCAGAAGCTATACTTTTGAAGATAGGCAGAGCCTGCACCTATGTTTGAGCAAATTAAGATCATAATAGAAAATAAGAGTCCATTTAAGGTTATGTGGATGTAATTTTGGGTTAGAGTATGTGACTAGACCCATTTGACCCTGTAGTCCATCTCAAGAAAAGAGAAAATAACTTTTAAAAAAAAGTGCTTTAAACTTTATTTAGGGTTCTTTATGAAGAAAGATATTAACTCTTTGGAGTAAATGACAAAAAATAATAAAAGAAAATAGCTCAATAGATATGGGGAGAGGAAATAACTGACTAGATAATGTTAGGACATCTGAAAAGGGATCAATTAAAGTTTATTTTTCATTCTACATTTCAAATGTTTGGGAACTATAAAGGACAAGGTCTTTTATCTCACTGTTACTCCTGTGAGCTGCTACTTTAATGTAGAAATATAACAATAGCAAAATCTTGCAATTACTTCTTCATTTCCTTTTTTAAAGCAATTTTAATATTTTACTTTATGTGTATGAGTATTTTACCTGTGTATATATATGAATGTATGTGTACCAGCTCAAGGCAGGGTCCACTGAGGTCAGAAGAGGACATCAGATCACCCATAAACCATTTTGAGCATCTATATCTGAGCTGGAAATGGAAACAAGATCACCTTGAAGAGTAGCCAGTTCATTTTACCATGAAGCCATGTATTGACAACTTATTTATTCATTTCTATGTTGTCTTTGGTGCTAGTATTGGAAGGCAGGGTGATGTGCATGCCACCTAAGTGCTATACACTGAACCATGTCCCCAGTCTTATAATGTCAATTTTTTAACATTTCTTCTATTTAATTTTGATATCTAAATTTTATTATAAAGAACTTGCAAATGAAAGGCACCATCCACTGAAATTGACTAGACCCAATAGTTGTACATCTCTGTGAACTTCTGTACAGTTAATGTATCCATTCTAATAAACACAGAGATTCACATTGGATTTACACTTTCACTATTAAATATATATTTTATACACATATACACCACCAAATGTAAAAAATTAGAATAAAAAGAAATAAAAGAAAAACACCCAATTAGCATTATACCTCTTTTATGACTCAAGTGGCAATTATCTATACACTCATTCATTCCTTGTCACACAACAGTAACCCTTCCTTGTTTCCTTTTTTATGTTATACTCTACTCATGTGTACATTTGTGCATACACACACACAGACACACACACAGTACATATGAGGTAAAATATGTGTTTTTTTTCTGTCTTAAATTATATGACATCACTTTTTATTATACAGTCTAAGTTTGTTCAGTTTCCTTCATGTTTTAAATTTAATTTTTCTTTTGAGCTACATTTTAAAAATATTTGTAAATGTGTGTGTGTGTGTGTGTGTGTGTGTGTGTGTGTGTGTGTGTACGCCCGTGTGCAGGTGGATATACTCAGGTGAGTACAAGTGCCTAAGAACATTCCCTGGAGCTAAACTTACAAGAGATTGTAAGATGCTAGATATGGGTAATGGATAATGGAAATTTATCTTTGGCCTTTGGAAAGACAGACAGCAAATACTCTAAACTGTTAAGATATTGGTCCAGCCCAATACAAAATACTGAGAACCCCCTATCCCATCCTTCCTCCCCCTGCTTCTGTGAGGGTGCTCAAGCACCCACCCACCCACTCCCACCTCCCCACCCTGGCATTGCCCTACACTGGGGTATCTATTGAGCCTTCCCAGAACCAAGAGTCTAAACCACAAACCGAAGGGTACACATGGAGGGTCCCACAGCTCCAGCCATATACGTAGAATGAGAATGGCCTTGTCGAACATCAAAGGGAAGCTGTAATTTCTTATGCTATAACACTTGTTTTCTGTTTTCTTAGCATTGAATTTGTGATTTTGCCATGTTTATGTGCTGAATTCCCTCAAATTCCCTCCGTTTATATTATATGGTCCCATTATTTGAGAATGCCACTAATCCAAGGAAGGGCCCCTCTCCAAAAGCCCCCTTATTTTCCTTCCTTTCTTTTGCCAGTTACGTAGACATCATCTCAGAGGGTAGAATCACCTCATATCCTATGCCTGTAGTCTACCTATTGGTTTTAAGATATTGTTTTGACATTGATGGCTAATTCTTCTAAAAAAAAACCTCATAATAGTCTTCATCATACTTCATAGACATGGGATAGGGTAAGACGTGGATATGAATAAAGGTTCAGGCCACATAAATGAAATAAAAGCAAATGAGATGATATGAACAAGAATTTTTTCCCATAAGCACCTACCCTATTCTCTATGTTTCAAAATACAAAGAGCTTCATCACTGAGTTTGTTTGTTTCCTGACTCACTCACTACAATGGTTCATGAATCGTAGCTCATGAAGATAACTGGGTTGCAAATATGCAGAATTTTACAAAGTACCATCCAGAGAATGCTCTGAAAATTGGTGTTAGCATGTCAGCTATCTTTAGAAACACTTGGGGTATTTTTTGTTTGTTTGTTTGGTTTTTGGGTTTTTGTTTGTTTGTTTGTTTTGTTTTTTTTAGCTGCTTGAAAGTTTTTTTTATTTTTTTTCTATATTCTTTATTTACACTTGTTATTTTAAGCAGTTAAAATATTTAGCCATTCTGATTGCTGGGGAACTGATCTCTTTGATAGTTTCCCATATATTCCACTGATTTCTAGGAAAACTGGGGATCTTGGAAATTTATTTATTGGCTCAGCCAGCTCAGTGTTGTCTGGAAATATCCTGCTTGACAACATATCAATGACAGCTGAAACAGGCACCACATTTAAATCCACATGTATACAGGTTAAGCATTATTTCCCCACTCTTAAAAACTTAGATGAGATAACTGATTTTCTTCATTCAGGCTGCTGTGAATCTACATGTAGATTACTTAGTTCAAACAGATGCATTTCATAGTCTGATAGAACTGAAGTCAAGATGGCTGTAAAGTCAGTGTCTAGCGAGAGTTCCTATCTGTATTTCAGAAAGTTACCTCCTGTAATTACCCTATGTTAGCATGCAACTTCTCTATATGTGCCCACAGGGAGACAGAGAATGGTCCCCTTCTTTTTATAAGGGTTTTAATCTTAACCATAAACAGCAGAATTCTCATGACCTCATCTAAACCGAATCATTTCCTAAAATATTCATTTATAAATGCTACCTCATTGAGGTTTAGAGTTAGAAATTTAGCAGGAAATTAAGATATTTTAGTACATAATTCAGTAAATCTCTGAGTTGTAAAGATCATTCACTGTAGCAGATTGACATTAAATTATCTTTCCTAGTACTAGCCCCCTTGATCAATTAGGCTACCTAGGGCAGACTGTCAGCTCCTAGTACATACACCCATCAAAATACAAAATTGTTACAGCAAAATAGTATACATGTATAACATATCACATATATATTATATTTATATATATATATATATATATATATATATATATGAGTGTGAAACAATACAAATTTAAGAATGATAGGTCATAAAGTTGAGAGAAATTAGAGGGGAAAGGAGGCCATTTGGAGGGAGGAATATGTGTGGTGGAAAATATGGAAATGCAGTACTCATGCATGATATAAATGATCTCTATAGCATCTCTATAAATAAAGAAGTAAGACTAAAAATGAAGATTCATTCAAGTTGGTCATTTTCTTAGAATTTTCTACATGTAGACAATTGGGGAGACAGAAATAGAAGGGAGGAACTCAAGTGTCTTGTTGGCTCAGTCTGCTCATTCTTGAAATGTCTAAGACAAGCAGGATCCTGACCAGGGGACACTAATTATCTGTGCTCCTAATTGGCTATGCAAACTAATTAGCACCCATCTGTATCGGAGAATATGTCAGTATAAGCATCCTCTGATACATGAGTCTACTTTAAATATGTATGCCCTCCACATGTCATGCTTTTTGAATTCTACATACAAATTTATTTGCCCACCACTTTATGTTCAACAAAATGGAGTTCTAAGGGCAACTTCACTTATATTTCACCTTAAATGGTGACTTTAAATCTTAATTGCTGACTTAGATGTATATCCACTGAAATTAATATGTCACTAAACCATTAAAATACATTTATTTTGAATAGAAGTTATGATTAAAGTGCAGGTTTTAGGGCAATTGTGAAATATTTGATGATGGGAACAGGGTCTGGTAAATGCATCAGTAAGTGATGCCATCATTGTGTGGACACCGAGTGTAGCTAAGCAGACCTATGCGGTATATAACACCCATTGTCTTGATGCAATTACAGTAAACATTAGAATGCACAAAGATACTTCCAGTACAATGGAGCATACTTTTTAAAGTATGCTTTCCTTTTCATAGTATGAATATACTTTAAAATAAGAATACGAACTCCTATGGTCATTTGATCTTTGACAAAGGAGCTAAAACCATCCAGTGAAAAAAGATAGCCTTTTCAACAAATGGTGCTGGCTCAACTGGAGGTCAACATGCAGAAGAATGCAAATTGACCCATTCTTATCTCCTTGCACTAAGCTCAATTCCAAGTGGATCAAGGACCTCCACATAAAACCAGACACACTGAAACTAATAGAAAGGAAACTAGGGAAGAACCTTGAACATATGGGCACAGGGGAGAATTTCCTGAATAGAACTCCAATAGCTTATGCTCTAAGATCAAGAATTGACAAATAGGACCTCATTAAATTACAAAGATTTTGCAAGGCGAAAGACACTGTCAAAAAGACAAAGCGACAACCAACTAACTGGGAAATGATCTTTACCAACCCTACATCCAACAGAAGGCTAATATCCAATAGATACAAAGAACTCAAGAAGCTAAACTCCAGAGAGGCAAGTAACCCTATTAAAAAATGGGGTACAGAGCTAAACAAAGAGTTCTCACCTGAAGAATATCTAATGGCTGAGAAGCACCTAAAGAGATGTTCATCATCCTTAGTCATTAGGGAAATGCAAATCAAAACAACCCTGAGATTCCATCTCACACCAGCCAGAATGGCTAAGATCAAAAACACAGGAGACAGCAGTTGTTGGTGAGGATGTGGAGAAAGAGGAACACTCCTCCACTGCTGGTGGGATTGCAAGCTGGTACAACCACTCTGGAAAGCAGTCTGGTGGTTCCTCAGAAAACTGGGCATGACACTCCCGGAGGATCCGGCTATACCACTCATGGGCATATACCCAGAGGCTTTACGTGCATGCAATAAGGACACATGCTCCACTATGTTCATAGCAGCCTTATTTATAATAGCCAGAAGCTGGAAAGAACCCAGATGTCCCTCAATGGAGGAATGGATTCAGAAGATGTGGTATATTTACACAATGGAATACTACTTTGCAATTAAAAACAATGAATTCACGAAATTCCTAGGCAAATGATCAGAGCTTGAAAATATCATCCTTAGTGAGGTAACCCAATCACAAAAGAACACACATGGTATGCAGTCACTGATAAGGGGATATTAACTCAGAATCTCAGAATACCCTAGACACAATTCGCATATCAATAGATTTCTAAGAAGATGGAAGGAGAGACCCCTGGTCCTGGAAAGACTGGATGTAGGGGAATGCCAGGACAGAGAAGCGAGAGGGGGTTGAATGGGGAAAAGAGGGAGGAAAGGGTGCTTATGGGACTTTCAGGGAGGGAGGAAATGGGAAAGGGGAAATGATTTTGAATGTAAATAAAAAAAACTTAGAAAATAAAATTTAAAAAAAATAAAACAAAAATGAAAAAAAAATACGAATACAAGGTCCAATTGCCACACTATACAATGACACAGCTGTTTATCAAATATAATACAAAACATATAACTCTAAATATATATAATTTCATAGGGCTAGAAGTGTGTCAGGCACATTCAAACAGGCAACATCATAAACATATGAGTATTATATTTTCCTGTGCTATTACTGTGTCTATGATGTCTCCAGGGAATAGCAACTTTTTTATCTCCATTATAATCTTATGGTACCAATATCATATACAGTCCATCAATGATGGAAGCCCTATTATGTGGTACATGACTGCATTCACTCCGGTGAAACCATAAGCCAGGTGATGCAAGCATAACAGATGAAACCATAGCAGCATGAATTAATTTACAATATATCACAAACATTCCTAGATGCTAAAATCCCAGAGCATAGCCATTGTTTACCTCTCATATATGGGCAATAGTTAGATGAAGACAGGACTTCTTTGGCCGTTCATTACAATAGCTGGAAGGGATTTTTGATAAAAATGAATATTTGTGCAAATTAAGTTCAAACCCTAACATCCAATGCACTGAGTGTCAAGTTTGGGGAGAAAATTAGTTTATGAGAGTAGATCTTTCTCAGTGTGGTTATTGACTTTATAAGAAAAAAAAGCCAATCAGCTATTGCACTTTGGTAGGTAAATTATGAACTGGATGTGGCAGGAGATCAGAACAGTTACAAGACTGAAGTCAACTATTACTATGTCTTAGACTGAAAGCAGAGTTCAGTGGTAGAGAGGTTGCCTAATATGCACAAGACTGTCTTCAACACATATACCAAGGATTATAAATAATAAATAAGCAATAAAAAAATACCTGCTTTCCCTTTATTCTGTGAGTTGATACTGGGGATACAGCAATGGACACATTAGAAAAACAAACAAAACAAGAACTAAAACAAAAGCAAACAACACCAACACACACACACACACACACACACACACAACCTTTCATCAAAAACACCAGGAATCAAGATTCTTGACCTTGGATTTACATTTCACATTCCAGGGCTGTGAGTAATACATTTCTGTTCTTTAAATCAGCCAGTAGATAATATTCTGTTACACTGGCCACCTAACATCAACAGTATCAAATGTGGTTAATATGATGTCAGATGAATGAATTTGATAGGCTTTATGTAGTATTTTTTTAAAATAGTACAAGACAAACAATTATAAAGGAGCTTAGCTGTACCTATAAGTGAGTTTGTCAGGGTATAACCCTATTCTTTAAAATGTCCTCATTGAGTGTCTGGCCTCATGAGAATGCTGCTGCTGAAGCTAAACTCTTTGAGAGCTGACTGCAACAGACAGCTCTCTGTGCAACTAACTCATCCTTGATGAAATTTTGACTTATTAGCTTATTAAATCAGGAAGTTGTTCTGATCCATGTATAAACATCTGGTTATACATCAATGACTTCTTTCTTCAAAGATAAGTAAAACTATATCATTTTACTCATAATTAATAATAACATAATTATTTATTATCAGAGTTTCAGAATACAGAATTCACACTTGAAATGATAAGAAAAGAATTTTTCCTTACACACCCAATCACATGATGCTAACTTCTGTAGACACTTAGAAAGCGCACAGGGTTCACAATTTGAATAAGGTTCTGAGAAAGAAAGTTATGGAGAATTTCAAGATGATCTTATAACATGGAGCTTATCTCAAACGCAGCTTCAAACATTGTAGCTTAGAGAGTGCATCTACAAAGCCAAACTGTGTCAAGTAAATCAAGGCTGATCAAAAGAGCTATTTTCTTGTTTAAACAATTTACTACTTGAAGAAAGAAAAATCTTGAATCTTTGTTTCTAGACTGTTAACTAGAATAATATAAAAATGTTGATGTAAGACTAATTTTTATTACTATTCTAAAATCTTGCAATAGCCATCATTCTTTTTTAAAAAATTTTTATTAGATATTTTCTTTCTTTACATTTCAATGTTATCCCCTTTCCTGGTTTCCCCTCTGAAAATGCCCTATCCCATCCCCGCATCACCCTGCTCACCAACCCACCCACTTCCATTTCCCTGCTCTGGTATCCAGCCTTCTCAGGGGCAAGGGCCTCTCCTCCGTTTGATGTCCAACAAGGCCATCCTCTGCTACATATGCAGCTAGTGTCATGGGTCCCTCCATGTGTACTCTTTGTTCAGTAGTTTAGTTACTGGGAGATCTGGGGTGCTGGTTGGTTAATGTTGTTGTTCCTCCTATGGGGCTGCAAGCTCCTTCAGCTCCTTGGGTCCTTTCTCTAGCTCCTCCATTGGGAACCTTGTGCTCAGTACAATTGTTGGCTGAGAGCACCCAACAATGAATTTGTCAGGTACTGGCAGAGCCTCTCAGGAGACAGCTTCATCAGGCTCCTGTCAGCAAGTGCTTGTTGGCATCCACAATAGTGTCTGGGTTTGGTGACTGTATATGGGATGGATCCCTAGGTGGGACAGTCTCTGAATGGTCTTTCCTTCAGTTTCTGCTCCACACTTTGTCTCTAAATCTCCTCCCATGGGTATTTTGTTCCCCCTTCTAAGAAGGACCAAAGTATCCATACTTTGTCTTCCTCCTTCTTGAGCTTCATTTGGTCTGTAAATTGTATCTTAGGTATTCCAAGCTTCTGGGCCTATCATTGAGTGTTTACCATGTGTGTTCTTTTGTGATTGGGTTACCTCACCCAGGATGATATTTTCTAGTTCTATCCATTTGCCTAAGAATTTCAAGAATTCATTATTTTTAATAGCTGAGTAGTACTCCATTGTATAAAAGTACCACATTTTCTGTATCCATTCCTCTGTTGAGGGACATCTGGGTTCTTTCCAGCTTCTGGCTATTATAAATAGGGCTGTCATGAACATAGTGGAGCATGTGTCCTTATTACATGCTGGAGAATTCTCTGGGTATATGCCTAGGAGTGATATAGCTAGGTCCTCTGGTAGTACTATGTCCAATTTTCTGAGGAACTGCCAAACTGATTTCCAGAGTAGTTATACCAGCTTGCAATCCCACCAGCAGTGGAGGGGTGTTCCTCTTTTTCCACATCCTTGCCAGCACCTGCTGTCACGTCAGTTTTTGATCTTAGCCATTCTGACTGGTGTGAGGTGGAATCTCAGGTTGTTCTGATTTGCATTTCCCTGATGACTAAGGATGCTGAACATTTCTTTAAGTGCTTCTTAGTCATTTGTTATTCCTCAGTTGAGAATTCTTTGTTTAGCTCTGTACCCCATTTTTAATAGGCTTATTTGGTTCTCTGGAGTCTAACTTCTTAAGTTCATTGTATATATTGGATATTAGTCCTCTGTTGGATGTGTAGCTATGCCAGATAGCCATTGGCATAACAGTGATATTCCAGTCTCAGAATGGAAGGAGAGGGAAATTTCTTGAAGACTCTCAAAATTACTGCTACTACTACTACTATTACTACTACTATTACTTCTACTACTACTACTACTACTACTACTAATAATAATAATAATAATGAATTGAGTTGATTTGAATAGATATGTTATTTAAGCCCAAATATTTAATGGGTGTGCTGTGGTTGGTTCTTGAAAGTCTCACAAAAATCCCCTTGTCATGGAAATTTGATCCTCATGGTCTTATTGTTGGGAGATGGGTTTCTATTTCGAGAGTGAGAACTAGTGGGTGATCTTTACGTTGTAGATAATGTTCTTGAAGATGGATGTGACTTTTCTTCCTCTTTGCTTCCTAGTTATGAGGTAGTTTTCTCTTTTCTGTATTATCGATCATTATTGTGTTACAACCTGCCAAAGGAATAAAAGCACCAAGTAGCTCTGAACACAGATCTAACCCATGCACCAAAATTAACTTTTCTCTTTATTAGTTAGCTCATGTATTTTGTTATAGTGATAAAAAAATCTGGCAAAAATATTCAGAATATTATTTTATAATTAAATAATACATTTGATATCATTTATTCACGAAGAAAATAAGAACAATGTAGAAAAGATATGCTATGTATCCTTTGGAGAAACAGGATTCTTTCTCTGGATACAATAGCTTTTGGACTATCGTGGTGATTGCATCAGGGTGTTTGGCAACAAGTTTAAAGATCCCATGTTTCATCCCCATTACTAAAATGGTAGAAGAAACCAACTTGAAGAAGTTGTATTCTAATCTCCACACTTGTGTCAGGGCATACATATTCTTGCATATGAATCCCCATACACACATACATACATACGTACATACGTACATACATACATACATACATACATACATACATAGAAAGAGAGAGAAACAGAGACAGAGAAGAGAGAGAGAATAAGTATAAGTACAGCCATTTTTTTTACTCGGAAAGTTGGCCATATGCAAAAACTATGAGCTTGAATAAATACCTATTTTATTTTTGGTTTTAGAACTTAATTTACATAAAAGAAGCTCTGTTAATAAGGTTTTCATCTCTTAAAAGAGCTGATGATTTACTAAGTGTGAAAACTCCCATGGAAGTTGATATCCATTCTCTGGAGAATGGTAGCCTGATAGGTTAACATGGAAAGCAAATGAGTTCTATCTACTGAAATGTCAAAGTTGACATATTTCTTAGCATCTTCCTTATACGCTGTGAAAGACAGTATTTCTATAGATCAGTCAAAAGTAAAAAACATGGAAAAGATATTCATCTATCACTTTACTGAATGAACTTATCTACTGCATGTAATCACCAACACTCTGATTTTTCCGAGAAATTGAGTCATTACAAAAGCTATGTGTCTACACATTCAGCTGCATTGCTTCCCACCCAGGTGCCTCCCTCTCAGATATAAGAAATATAACAGGGCTGAAGGAATCTCCCTCACGAGCAAACTAATGAACTAACATAGGAAAAGTTAAACTCTCAAAATTTCCTATGAATATGATATTCCTGGTAAATGAAGGAAAAATAAATCTACATTGCCCTTAAATATAATTGCTCTAATATGCAGTAATGGTTAGTCTAATGACATCCATGACTTGTTTGGCTAGTTTAAACAGAGTCCTGGGACATGTATTAATGGCCCAATTCCAGGAAATAACCATTAAAATTAATTTCAAACATAACTCATTACTGCTTGTTCACTAACACATGGCGTGATCGAGTGAAAGTAGAAATAGTCTTCCTGTGGAAAGTGGGGAATCTGTTTAATGATTATTTATTTGAAGGATACTATACAATTATTAAATGATGTATTTGGGAGGTAAACACAGAAAGAAAGAAAATATACCAATACCATAGTTCACTATTCTTGGAGATGTTCCGGTTCTCTGGCAAATTCCTTCTTAAAATTTATTGCTTTTTCCCTCATTTATTCAAACAAAGAAAACTTCACAGAGCTGGGATATAGCTCAGTCACAGAAGTGCTTGCTCACCATGTAAGGATGCCTGAGTTTAGAAATTGAAGAAATAGTTTAAGAGCTCTTATTGTTCTTACAGAAGAGCCAAATTGGTTTACCAGCAACCAGATCATAGTGTTTTCAACCACATGTATCTCTGGTTCAAGGAAATCTGACCAACTTTGGTTCTGCAAGTATCTAAAAATATGGAGTGCACATTAAAGCCTACAGGCTTTCATGCACATCCATGAATAAACATTGTAATTATAACAGAAAAATCTGAGTTTAAATATAATAGTGAAGCATATCAGAAAATTACACTGATTTGAACTTGACAAAGCCCCAACATTGAGAAGGGAAAGTGGACACAGAGAACCACTCTTTACCAAGGAGATTTTATCAAATCAAAACCTACTAGGAAAGAGACAATCTGTATTCTCCACTGGGAGGACACTGGGCATATCAGTCACTATTCAGGGAAGGTTCCATGCATAGAAGTTCATGCTCATTTAGGTGTACACATTTTTTGTTTTGTTTTGGAAAATTTGCCTTATTGCTTTTTGTTTGACATGTTTTATTATATTGTTGTTTTGTTAGTTTAGCAAAAAAAAGATGATGGATCAATGATAGGAAGAGAGAGAGAGAGAGAGAGAGAGAGAGAGAGAGAGAGAGAGAGAGAGAGAGAGTATATTATCTATATTATCTATCTATAGATAGATAGATAATGATATTGGTGGACAGGGAAATAATGTGAATCTAGAAGTAGCTGGGAGAGGAAAAGTAATATATTTTAAATGTATAAAAACTATAACAGAACAGTTAAAAGTTTCAGGCATAAATTTTGCCAACTGGAACAGACAAAAGAGAGACTTGGTCACCTGCTAGAGTTCACAATTGATCTCCTAGAGGGAACTGACATGGTAATCAATCTGATGATTCTCCTCATCTCTACCCAGCAGTGTGCTCAAATATTTCAAAGTTCATTCTAAGAAACTATTAATACTAAATGAAGGGCCCTTTATCTATAATAAGCAAATTGTGAGGAATAACTGTGAAAATTATTTGGACTTAATTAAAAGTGATTAAACTTCCATTTCTTTTATATATTTAAGAAAGACTACATGGATTTGATCAATGAGAGCTATACAGATGTTCTGAGATATGGCAGCATATTTCATTATTAGGTACAATTAATTTTAGCACAAAAAGTATAACACTAATGGATAGTATTCTGTTGAACAAAGCATATGTTACCTACCATGATTTTGCCATTATATAGTGTATAATATTTTCAAACCTTATTATTGTCTACCATTTATACTTTAATATATATAATATATGTAAATATATATATTAATTATAAGATGCAATATGGGTTTATATATAAATATAAATTATATATATATATATATATACAATTTCAACTTGTTAATTAAAAAATAAATTCAGGCAAAACCAAAAACAAACAAAAAGAAATAAAATCATTGTCCTTTTCTATAAGAAGAAAAGGAACATCATTTATTATAGTACTTTCCCATTCTCTCCACTTAATGATTCTGCTAGACTGGTTGGCTCATTCTAGGGTCCTCCTGTCTCTATGTATAGAGCACCAGAATTACAAATATGTTCAATCATACATCAGTTTTTAATGTTTGTTAATGGGATCAAACTCAGATCTTCATTGTTTGTTCTGCAAACACTTTACCAAGTAAGCTCTCTGCCCAGTGCCATGAGACTTTTAGTATCTTAGGAAACAGAATGAAAAATTCTGTACTTAGAATATAATACCAAATAAGAAAAATGACTAAAATATTTTATATTTCTTTTCTTTCTTTAAAAAATATTCAAAAAAATTTTACACTATATATTTATTCATGTAGTTTTCTTTAATTCAACTTCTTTATTGGATATGAAACTTTATTTTATTTAAAGTTTGAGGATCAATTCATTTTTTTCTTTCTATTGGCTATGTTATTTACATTCCAAATGTTATCCCCCTGCCTGGTTTCCCCCTTGTCACCTTCCTATCACAACCCCGCTCCCCTGTCTCTATGAGGGTGCTCCACCACCCACCTGCTTTAATGCCCTAGCATCTCCCTATGCTGTGGCATTCAGCCTCCCCAGGACCAAGGGACTCTCCACCCTTTGATGCCAGATAAGGCCAACTTCTGCTACATATGCAGCTGGAGCCAAGGTTCTCTCCATGTGTATTCTTTGGTTGGTTATTTAGTACCCGGGAACTCCGAGATTAAGTTTAGTTGATATTGTTTTTCTTCCTATGGGGTTTCAATCACCTTCAGCTCTTTCAGTCCTTCTTCTAAATCTTCCATTAGAGTTTCCAGGCCCAGTCTGATGGTTGGCTATAAGCATCCACATTTGTATTGGTCAGAGCCTCTGACAGAGCCTCTCAGGAGAGAGCTATACCAGACTCCTGTCAGCAAGAGCTTCTTGGCATCAGCAATACTGTCTGGGTTTCATGTCTGCAGATGGGATGGATCCCGTGGGGGGTGGGGAGGGGTAGAGGAGGTCTCTTCATGGTCTTTCTTTCTGTCTCTGCTCTACTCTTCGTCCCTGCATTTCCTTTAGACAAGAACAATTCTGGGTTAAATTTTTTTAACCCAGATGGGTGGGTGGGTGTCCCCGTTTGTCAACAAGGAGGTGTGCCTATTCACTGGATATGATCTCTACAGGTTCTATCTCCCCTCTGTAGGGTATTTCATCTAATGCCATCCCTGTTGGGTCCTGGGAACCTCTCGCTTCCCTGGCATCTGGAACTCTCTAGTGACTACCCATAGTTCTGCATCCCCAGCTGCTACACAACACCATTCAATTTCCTGACCCTCTGTACTTCTCCTGTCTCTTCACACATCTGATCCTATCCCTTTCCCTCCCCCTTCTCTCTCCTTCCAAGATTCCTCCCTTTCTCTACCTCCCACGATTACTTTTTCCCCCTTAAGTAGGACTGAGGCTTCTATACTTTGTTCTTCCTTCTTCTTGATATTCATATGGTGTATGAGTTGTATTGTGGGTATTCTGAGCTTTTGGACTAAGAATACACACCATGTACTAGTTTTAATTTTTAAATAAATATAATTGCATACATAAAGACATATGCAGAGATAGAGATACACATATAGACTTACAAATGCACAGATACACATACAGACTCAAACCCAGATCTATGGACACACACTCATGGAGACACACACACACACACACATTCTCTCTCTCTCTCTGTCTCTCTCTCTCTCTGTCTCTCTCTCTCTCTCTGTCTCTCTCTCTCTCTCTCTCTCTCTCTCTCTCTCTCTCTGTCTCTCTCTCTCTCTCTCTCCAGTCCTAGGGACCCCAGTCTGCAGAGTCTTGTTACTATTTACAGGACCTCCTACCGGGTTAGTCATTTGTTCTCTAAGAGAAAGAAACTGATGTTGCTTGTAGGTTAAAAAATGACAGTCAATGGGCTTTACTTTTAAATGGAACAGTTGTTTTCTAGTTTAAGGGGCCTCAGAAAGGTTTTAATATTTGCAGTAATGGAAACGCATGTTCTGCACAATCCTTTTGGGTTTGTGTTTGTTTGTTTGTCTATTTGTTTCCTTTTTCTTCTTCTCTTCATGGAAGCCACAGTTCCCCAGTTACTAGTAAGGTATCTGGTCTTTCTAGAAGATGTGAGGTGAACTCTCACAGAGCAGCTTGATGTCTTCTATAGTTAGCTCTTTTCATGTTAAAGGACATCTTGAGGTACCATAGTTTTGTTAAAGAGAGAGCTAGATATTGTTTAAACTCTTGTCCCGGGATTGAAGAGGAACCGCTTCTTCTGAGGTACTTTTTATTAGTACTATAACCAGAAAGATTATAAAACTTATAACAGAAGTCTCACAGTACCTCCAATAGCACTCATTTTGAGATTTTGTCTCTACTGGGACCTAGCACATGCTACATAGTATTATGAAGGAGTTGGGATAGTTTGTTGAAAAGCCTCTTCGATGTTCTGTTGTGACCACTAAAGTGTAAACACCCAAGGGATAGGCCTTTATCTTATTTACTATTCCCATAAATGGTTTATTAATATGTTCTGGTTAAAATGAATAACATAAATCACAAAAATATGCTTTCAAAGATAAAGGGGTAAAACACCAAAGAATATGTAGCTATTGATCTTATTTAAATTTCTTTCATTCCATGCCCAAACAAAAGCATGCTCCCCTCCAGTGCTCACAGCACATATCACAAATCTTTTAATTTATACGGTAGAAGAATATGATTACATTGATGAAGTTAAAGGGGAGACTTTGAAATCAATGGTGGAAACATAGCCATCAAGCTTAAGGCTTACATTTTTAATGGAGGGGTTGAAATGAGAGTTACACGGAGATGTACTTTGCATATTATTTGTATTGCAACTGCTTCTGTGGGTAGCAGAAGACTGAGAACATTAGAGCATAGAAGAAGAAGGCCACAAGGAGTCGGTTACATTTAATTCTTTCCATCCCTTCCCTTTAATTTTGTTTGAGTAATCCCATAAGTGTGAAAAACACTTTTAGGTTAAGGATTCTATAAAAAATAATCCTTATCCTTACTTTTCTTGGTAGATTATAGTTTGCCTTTCCCTAACTTAGAAGCCTCACACTGTTGAAGTAAAACCTTGCACAACCTGCCATCCTCAGCACTGAAGAAGAATGGGCATAGGTCCATGATATCTTGTGTAAGGGATGGGTATACATGCAAGTGATGTGCACACATGTGTGGATATCTAACCTTGGAAGAGGCAGGTTTTCACCATGGATTGGCTTGGCTAGTTTGGCTTGCCAGAAAGTACCCTGATACAACCTTGTTCTACCTCTGTAGTGCTGAAATTATAAGAGTGTCCTATCATGTGTATTTGCATCTCTTCCTCCTCCTCTTACTCCTCCTCGTCCTCCTCCTCGTCCTCCTCTTTCTCCTACTCCTCTCCCTCTTTCTCATTCCCTCTTCCTCTCCCACAGCTCTAATGCTAATGTGTGTTCTGTGTATTGAATTTGAAGCCAGGGCCTCATACTTGCATAGCTGTAATTTCATTGGCAATTTCCTCTGCAGTATGACTCAGCTTTTCACATGAAATTTTACAGAATCAAGAAAGGGCAATAGCCATTCTATTTCAAGTCATTTTGATAAAGGTATTTTGGGGCATAGTGATGTAGAAATTGAGACAGTCCCATAAGACTGGTCCTGAATTCTGTATGTAAGCACGAAAGAGAGAAATAAAACAGATGAGACCATGTCATGAGAAGGAAGCTGATCCTGTCAACTGAAGGGTTTGCAGATAACCTAGGAATTCTGTAAGAAATGATCTTATTAACTAGTTCTGATGTTTGATAATAACACACACCCTCATTTCACAGAATGTAAAAAACATCCACAAATTTCTGTTTTGGTGAAACAGGTCTTTAATCCCAATACTTCGAAGGCAGAAGTACAAAATGTCTACAGAAAGGAAGATTTCTCTAAGGCCAAAAGATATCATAGAGCTCGGAGAGCCCTTTGGAAAGATGCACTGCTGTGACTAGCAATGAAAGATACTGAATTCCTCCTTCAACTTATATTTGATTTTTATTTAAGTTATATCACCTTAGAATCAAGAAAATGTCACTGTTCTCTGTTCCATCTAGAGATAATTAACCAAATATAATATCTTGTATAAAATTTGTAAAAAAAAAATATTGAAAGAAAGAAAAAAACTACAAATGGTAGACTTGATGACTCAGCAGGTAAAGGTGATGCTCTGAACACTTACTGAACTGAGGTCATTCCTTTGATCCACCTTTAAAAGATCCAGGAGTGAGTTCATCCATCTGTAGTTCCAGAACTCCCATAAGAACATGGACCAAGTGACTAGAGAATCTCTGGGAAGATCATGGGCTACCTAGCTTGAAGTCAATAGCAGGGCAGATACAATAAGAAAAACAAGCTACTCTCCAGCATAACAAGCAGGAACAAAAGTGACAGTATGGAAAAGTTATCCTCTGACCTCCACATGACAAGCATCACTCACACACACACACACACACACACACACACACACACACACACACACACACACAGACATACATACACCTATACATGCAAAATAAGAATTATTTAAAAAATACAGTGTTATATATCTAGTGTCTTTATTTCAGTTTATACACTGAGTTACCCATCAGGATGCTCTTAAAGGCTTCAGCAGACTGCTTCACTAGAAATGATTTAAACACAATCCCAGATTATCTCAGTGCCTAGGAGAATTTGCAGCACTTGTATATTTCAGGCAGAGAATAGACTGTCTCCTAGAAAATGTTAAGTTTCTATTTCTAAGAAAAATTGACAAAATTATTCTTAAAATCATCCCTTAAATCTGAAAGAGAGAGAAATGTCTAAGAGAAAAAAATCCTACACATTGAATAAAAAAATAAAATAAAGTGGCTGAAGAGAAATCAATTTCTTTTTTTTTCTGTTCTTTTTGATAGCAAAAAATTGCTAAAATGCTTAAGGAGGCACATCATTTTTCTCTTTGAAAAATTTTGTCCAGTTTGACAAGTAAATAAATGTTTAACTCTCTCCCTCCTTTGATTGCTACAGAAACAAGAAGAAATGGAAAATAACTGCTGCGTGTTTACAACATATCAGTTTCTTTCTCTACATGAAGCACATGATGAGAAAGCTTTACAGATGGATTGTGCTTTTGATTGAATAGAGAATGGTGGTCTCACTTTGGCTTTGTGGAATTGGATCATCTGTCACAGTTTCTGCTTCTAGAAAAATGACCACCTAAGGGAAAACTAGTGTAAAGCCACTTTTTTTTAAAAAAAAAAAAAGTCATAAAATACAAGACATATTTTTGGTGTATGATATTTAAAAGTATTTAAAAAATAAAATGACTCAGGAAGGTAATTATCAGAACCAGTCAGTGTTCATAATTTCAGATTAGAGCAAACCTATTCTGCATATTTTACGTGAAATTGTTTACCCCAAATCAGTTTTAAGGTTTTATGATTATTTTTTTTACTTTTGGAGAAAAAAAAAGAACATTTACAAGATGCAAAGGCACATACTGTGTTTTTGTTGATTGCCTAACATCAGCCCTGTCTTGTGATTCAGTAATGAAGACCTCATGGACAAAGGGATGTGCTGGGGGCTGAGGGCAGAACACAGAATCCACCATGGTAGTCTTGAGGACAGATGGCATTGGGTTGACCAATTTAGGAAAAAAAAAAGCCAACATATGCTAGGAAGCAAGGAAACCAACAGACCTCTCTCCATTGTGAAGTCAGAGGTGTGTGCCACCCATGGACATTACCCCATTCCATAACACCCACAACCACAAAGGACCACAGCAATGGTCCTTGGTGTTTTTGTGCAGGGAAGTTCAGGTCCCTTGGTGTTTTATTTCAGATTTTCTTTTCATTTATGAATCCCAAATTCTTTTTTTATTGCATGTTTTCTTTGTTTACATTTCAAATATTATCCTGTTTCCCAGTTTCCATCCCTCCCCTAAAACCCTCTATCCCATTCACCCTCTCCCTGCTTCTATAAGGCTCATGCACCTACCCATACACTCACACCTCCCCACCCTGGCATTCTCCTACACTGGGGCATGGAGTCTTTCCAGGACCAAGGGCCTCTTCTCCCATTGAGGACCAACAAGGCCATCTTCTGCTACATATGCTGCTGGAGCCATGGGACCCTCCATGTGTACTCTTTTGTTGGTGGTTTAGTTCCTGGGGACTCTGAGGTGTCTGGTTAATTGATATTGTTGTTCTTTCCATGAGTTGCAAACCCCTTCAGCTTCATCAGAAAGCAAGCTACAAATTCAATGCAATCCCAATCAAAATTCCAACTCAATTCTTCACATAGTTAGAAAGAGCAATTTGAAAATTCATTTGGAATAAAAAACCCAGGAGAGCAAAAACTGTTCTCAACAATGAAAGAACTTCTGGGGCAATTACCATCCCGGACCTCAAGGTGTACTACAGAGCAATAGTGATGAAAACTGCATGGTATTAGTACAGTGACAGGTAGGTAGATCAATGGGATAGAATTGAAGACCCAGAAATGAACCCACACACCTATGGTCACTTGATCTTTGAGAAAGAAGCTAAAACCATACAGTGGAAAGAAGACAGCATTTTCAACAAATGGTGCTGGTTCAACTGGCTGTCAGCATGTAGAAAAATGCAAATCAATCCATGCTTATCCCCTTGAACAAAGCTCAAGTCCAAGTGGATCAAGTACCTCCACATAAAACCAGATACATTGAAATGAATAGAAGAGAAACTGAGGAAGAGCCTTGAGCACATGGCTACAGGGGGAAAGTTCCTAAACAGAACACCAGTCTCTTATACTCTAAGATCAAGAATCAACAAATGGGACCTCATAAAACTGCAAATCTTCTGTAAGGAAAAGGATGCTATCTATAGGACAAAATGGCAACCAAGAAATAGAGAAAAGATCTTTATCAACACTGCATCAAATAGAGGACTAATGTCCAATATATATAAAGAAATGAAGAAATTATACTTCAGAGAACCAAATAACTCTACGTTAAAATGGACTACAGAGCTAAACAAAGAACTCTCAACTGACAAATCTCGAATGGTCAAGAAGCACCTAGAAAAATATTCAATATTATTGAATAAAAATACATATATCCTTAGTCATCAAGGAAATGTAAATAGAAACAACTCATTCCACTTCATACCAATTAGAATGGCTAAGACCAATAACTCAGGTTACAACAGATGCTGGTAGGGATGTGGAGAAAGAGAAACACTCCTCCATTGTTGATGGGATTGCAAGCTGTTACAACCACTCTGGAAATCAGTTTGGCATTTGCTCAGAAAAGTAGACATAGTACTACATGAGCACCCAGCTATACCACATTTCTGGGCATATACCCAAAAACTGTTCCAACATATTACAAGGACACATGCTCCACTATGTTCATAGCTGCCTTATTTATAATAGCCAGAAGCTGGAAAGAACCCAGATGTCCTACAACAGAGGAATAGATACAGAAAATGTGGTACCTTTACACAATAGAGTACTACTCAGCTATTAAAAACAATGAATTCATGAAATTCTTAGGCAATTGGATGTAATTAGAAAATATCATCCTGAGTGAGGTAACTCAGTCACGAAAGAACACACCTGGTATATACTCATTGATAAGTGGATGTAGCCTGAAAATTCTCAGAATACCTAAGATACAATTCACAGATCACATGAAGCTCAAGAAGAAGGAAAACCTAAGTGTAGATGCTTCAATCCTTCTTTTTTTTTTATTCTTTATTTACATTTCCAATGTCTTCCCCTTTCCTGGTTCCTCCCTCCCCAAAAGTCCCATAAGCCCTCTTCCCTCCCCCTGTTCCCCAGTCAACCCCCTCCCACTTCTATGTCCTGGTATTCCCCTACACTGCTACATCCAGTCTTTCCAGGACCAGGGGCCTCTCCTTCCTTCTTCTTGGAAATCAATTGACATGTGAATTGTGTCTTGGTTATTCTGAGCTTCTGGGTTAATATCCCAGATGTCCCTCAATAGAGGAATGGATACAGATGTGGTATATTTACACAATGGAATACTACTCAGCAATTAAAAACAAGGAATTCATAAATTCTTAGGCAAATTCTCAGAACTGGAAAATATCCTTAGTGAGGTAACCCAATCACAAAAGAACACACATGGTATGCAGTCACTGATAAGTGGATATTAACCCAAAAGTTTCAATCCTTCTTGAAAGGGGAAACAAAGTACTCACAGGAGCAAATATGAAGACAAAGTGTGGAGCAGAGACTGAAGGAAAGGCCAACTAGAGACTGCTCCACCTGGGAATCTGTCCCATATATAGACTCCAAACCCAGACAATATTGTGGATGCCAAGAAGTGCTTGCTGACAGGAGCATGATATAGCTATCTCCTGAGAGGATCTTTCAGAGCCTGACAAATACAGAGGCGGATGCTCACAGCCCACCACTGGACTGAACATGGGGTCTCCAATGGAGGAGTTAGAGTCCTAAATTCTTAAAGGGAGAGGGGGTGGAATGGGGAACAGAAGGAGGGAAGGGGGCTTAGGGGACTTTCGGGGAGGGAGGAAACGGGAAAGGGGAAATCATTTGGAATGTAAATAAAAAAACTTAGAAAAAACAAAAAGCAGTGTAGGGGCTTGAATTTTTCAGGATCCGTTTTTGCCTATTGGTAATTTGCTGAGCTCCTGATTCTGTACCTACAGCTCTGGCTCAGAAGTCACCTTGCCCTCTGTCCCTCTGCTGAAGCTGTGGTCTGCTTTTCAGGGTGCATTTTATTCTTTGCTTGACTTAGAAGGGTCCTTGACTCTGGTATTTTCTCTGCTGCCGTTTCTCTAGCTTTGAAAATTGCTTTTGGTCAGCGTTAGTGACTCTCATTCTATAGTCAAGGTCCATCTTTCTGATGGTGCACTTGGGTGTAGGAAACAAACTTGCCATCTCCGATGAGCTGTGGCCAGTAGCAGAATGTATATTGGAAATCCAGGAACCCTGGAATGAGAGCACACATATGTATTTCTAAGCACTTGAGATGCCCAGAAGAAAGGATCTAGAGTTGTAGACCAGCCTAGGTTGTCTCTAAACAAAATATAAAAGATACTGGGGTGCCATATTTTGGGAATGACACTGTTAACCTTGAGAGTAGAATGCGTGACACAGGCTAAGGCTATAGAAAACCGCATTTGGTCCTGAATGCTCCTCATCAATTTGTCAAAAGATTAATTTTGAAGGGCTAATGGTGAAAATGGTGCTGATAGTCACATTGATAGTCACATTGATAGTCACATTGATAGTCACATTGATGATAGTCACATTGATAGTCACATTGATAGTCACATTGATAGTCACATTGATAGTCACATTGATAGTCACATTGATAGTCACATTGATGATAGTCACATTGATAGTCACATTGATAGTCACATTGATAGTCACATTGATAGTCACATTGATAGTCACATTGATAGTCACATTGATGATAGTCACATTGATAGTCACATTGATAGTCACATTGATAGTCACATTGATAGTCACATTGATAGTCACATTGATAGTCACATTGATAGTCACATTGATAGTCACATTGATAGTCACATTGATAGTCACATTGATAGTCTCCCTAGGGTGGCTTTGAAGTTCAAGGATGTCAGTTTTAGACTTAAGGAAGAAAATCCTTCTAATTTTACAGAGCAGTTCCTTAGAGAAGAGTTAACAGTATGTATTGGTGTAAGAGCCTTTCTACTCCCTGCACTCCAGGAGCTTACTAGGCCTTTAGGTTATACAATGAAACAATCGAGTGTGATATATGCAAACCTCTAGGTTTGTTCAGCAACCATAGGAAAGAATTGTCTAGGTAATACATTGGCTTAGGCCTGCCACTGGGGAAATTAAAAGGAATGTAATTTCCCTCAATACAGCTGCGATAAAAATAGAGGATGCACACATTTTGTTGGCTTCTCTTTGATTTTCTTCGTGGGGTCTCTGTCTTATATGCTAATTCGGACTTATTAAACATATATAGATCTTTAAAAAACAACTGATATTAAACAAGTTCTTCAATATTCTTTAGCTTTAAAGTTTAGTCTAATTGCCTCATAGTAAAATTAATCCTGGGCCATTTCATTGCTCTGAGGATCACAATCTTGTTGGATTATATTCATTAATTATTTTATTTTTAAGGATATATCAAAAAAGCAATATAATCAAAACTAGGGTGTTTTGAGCTTATTAAATATATTTAACATCTTGGTTGTAATTATCAGTCTTACCACTAATACACTAAACAATTCAACAAAAATGGTTTTTACAAATATTAACTTGGACTTGCAATAATGATGTATGTCTATTTACTAGTAATAAGGTACAGCACACTTGTGCTGGCTAGTTTTATATCAAGTTGCTGCAAGTTTGAGCTACCTGAAGAAAGAGAACCACAATTATGAAAAATTCCTGAATAAGAGTGGCCTGTGACAAGTCTTTGAGATATTGTCATAATTAATGATTGACGTGGGAGAGCTAATCCCAACATTGCCACCAAAGATGGTGCCACACCTAAACAGGTGGACCTGTGTGCCATAAGAAGCAGTGTGTGAGTGTTATGGGCAACAAACAGCAAGCAGTACTCTTCTAGGGTATCAGTTTCTGTCTTCATGGTTTTATTCTGTGTGAGTTTCTGCTTTAACGTCCCTCAGAAATGTTGTGTGGCCTGTGAGTTGCAATCTGAAATAAATCCTTTACTCCTCAAGCTGTTTATGCTCATGTGGTTTCATTACAAAAACAAACACCCCAACTAAGAGACAGTCTCAGTCTTTCCACCACAAATGCAAAACACAGAAGAGACCACATTTCTATTCTATTTTGACAATGGAACTAAGATCTTTATTTTGTACAAATTCTTTGAGAATTCCCATCAGCAGCATTTCAGAATTTAAATTAATATAAAGTACTATTCTTCATAAGGGGCGATACACCTTGAAGAAAAAAAACATGACAAGAATAAGTATTTTAAATCTACAAAGGTATACCATGTCAACTGAAAGTGTTTTGTAGATGTGAAGTTACATGTAATATTTATATTATATCTGTAATTATAATGATAGAATAAAATGAATGTCAATCCATTTCTCAAGTAAGCTACTTATATTAGTGATTAGAAATATGACAGTTTCATTGTTCAATTATAATTAATGTTACAGTTATTTATTTAGGCATCTTTAGAAATGAAATGTTTTTACCTATCATCCTGTAAGTGAAAGAAAATCTGATTTATACAGTATTAAAATGTCTGGTACAGTTTTCCAAGTTTGGTATAAATTGTTTTTAGATATACATGGGAAAGCTGAAGGGGAAGAAGATAAATTAGAAAAAAATTAAGATAATGATAAGTCTATATGAAATGCTGTAACAAAACCTTTCACTATTTATGCTATATTTAATATCTAAATATTAATAAAATGGTATACAAATTTAGACCTTGCATAATTTATAATTAAATATGATAAACCATAACAACTTATGTAACTACATGTGCCCTGTGATCAAGCAGGCCTGGAGATGAAATTAGATTACCATGCTTTTAGAACAATGAAGCATAATTATCTAAATATTTAAATTGCACTTTTGTCCAGCATGCAGTGTTTATGCTTTTCTTGACAGCAAAAGCCAGTTCCTTCTGTGACAGAAAAGAGTAAATAAATAAATGAGCTACTCTAATTTGACTCAGCAACTAATCATTTTTGAAAGTTACTTATGAAACAGAGTTCTAAGTGTGTTTTCTCTAGAAAATAATGAGTTACAATCACTCAGAAGTTCAGGCACTAAAGGGAACACTTCTGAGAACACAGGCAACTAGTGCATTTGCCTGAAAACACTCAGATATCGCTCATTATTGACAAACTAATTTTGTTGTTCACCAGTGCTCACCAGAGTCTTTTAGTAAAGGTTCAAAGAAACTCAGAAACTGATGATTAAAAGAGCAATGCATTCTCCCCTCCATCTGAAGGGGTATAACCTGAGTAAACTGGCTTAGGGATTTGGGTGTGCATTGCTTTCATACTAGAGTACAGATGTTTCCAGGGATATTGCCATTACATAAAACATTGGTGTTCATATTCTTATATAAATACATGAGGTATAGATGTCTTGACAATTAAACAGGAAAGCATTTACATCAATACCAGTTATTTATTATTAAAATTCATCTAGTAATATAATAATATATAAATAGTTCTGCCATATATATTTATATATTTATATAATCTACTTATGATGATGCATATCTACAAACTGAGATTTATCTTATAGGCCTAAAACATTCAGAGTCAAAGGATGGAATCTATAGTCTATATATAATGATAGCAAAAAATAATTGTTTCAAACTTTTTCAAAATTGCAAATATTTTTGTTCTTCAAAACATGGATTAACCACTCTTATCTGAGCCAGAAGAACTCCTTCAATAACATAGTCTTTCATACACTGCTTAAGATCAAATATATCTATTCTATTATACCACTTGGAACTATTAATTTATCTCAATATCATGGTTCACCTCAAGTGTAAGACACTACAATTCATGGTCAAATATTATAATTTGAATAGTTTGTCCTAGTTTCTCTCTTCAATAGTTTTTCATTGTGTATTTCTATATTATTGTAGGCTAGACACAAAATTGAAACAAAGTAGGGCATCTTTACCTGCCTATGTTTGCAAAACTCTAGTCAAGCCTCACTGTTAGTGTTCCATAGAGCAGAGTCAACTTTCCTTATAGGCAGAAAGATGGCTGAAGTAAACTGAGTAACTAACAAAATATAGATTTATCAGTTTTGACATTTTTTTTTCTTTAAAAGTTGAAGTTCATTATCACACTAGCTAAAACTGGTTAGTTTGAGGAACTGATGATTTCTCTCTCCTGACTTCTTGGATTGTAAAGTAAACAACTTAATTTGAATTTGATGATATGCACCTATACTTTAAGAGATTCCTATTTGATTAGGTTGACTGTGCTGAATGAAGTAACTGTGTCCAAACTAACTTTATGAGTCTTTCTCAATACGGTATCTTCCTCTATTTATTTTTTCTATTTCTCCCTCACTTCCATCCCCTACTCTGTCTCTGTCTTTCTCTTTCTCAATTATATATAAAATACATTTTTTTAAAAAGTTGTTTCAACCAACATGTAGTATGCCTGTCATCCAATTTACCATTTATTTGCCACACTTCTAGGTTTTAATTTCCTCAGTTTTACTGACTATCTGAAAATACTTGATATATGTTTTAAAAGAATTGTACCTTATGTGGTCCTGTACTAAAGGCTTCATCCTCAGTTGTTATGGAAACTTTCAGAGGTTGGGATCAAGTTGGAGGAAGTTGTCACTGACAATGCATTGTCACAAAGTATACCTTATCTCCAACCTTTTTCTTGGTTGCCTAAAGATGTGTAGATTCATCCCACTCCACTATGACTTTCCATCATAATTCTCTGTCTCACTCAGGCATCCCCAGTGATTTGCTGACAGATTAAAATCTCTAAAACTGCCAATGAAATTAGCCTTTGCAACTTTGAGTTGGCTTCCATATAAATGAAAAGCCTAATGCATGCACCGACACCTCTCATTATGAGCAAAATATCTGCAGAAGGAACTCACTTTGCTGCCTGTGGAACCAATGCTCATTGCAGTGGGAATAAGTGAGATGGAAGACTTATGATGCTTAGATTCAGCCCTGCAATGGGACAAACAAATACATCCATTTACAGAGTCTGGGATACCTTGTCAGAAATATATGCAGCTCATTTGTTCCATTCCAAAGCATGAACTTCATATACAGGCGAAAGATGCTCAACTATTGTCAATTTAAGCTTCCAGCTAAAACATCACATAATTTACTAAAGTCATTCACTTGTCCTCTGAAATACATCTTCATTTGTGTCTTCCTTCCAACTTTTTCTGCAGAAATCCCATGCAGCTTAGCAGATATCACTAATCTGATATTTGCTTTGGCAACTTCAAAGGTTCCTTCAAATCCTGTCAGTTTCTCCCATCATTATCCATAATTTGCTGTTGTTGTTGTTGTTGTTGTTGTTGTTATTGTTTACTAGTAATACTAATTCCGGACTTTGTGTAAAAATAGTTACCATTGACTGAGTACTTGTCAGGTATTCAGTACCATGTGCGAAGCTCAACAAGTGTTCAGAGTGACAGCTAAAGATTGTGACAAGTACATTGATGAATGCAGTGAATGCAATCCAGATATCAACTCCTTTGCACAAAAAAGAACAACAAATACAGTATGCCCTTTCTAATTTACAAATGGAATAGCTAAGAAGACAGGTAAAAGTGGAAAAATTATTTTCCTTTGTTCTTTATAGTACTTTTATTTTCATTCATTTATTTATTAATTAATTTTACATCTCCATTTCAGCCTCATCCTTCCAGTCCCTCCACAGCTCTTTCTCCCTCTGCCTCTCCTTCTCAGAAGATAACCCTGGGTACCAACTCATCCTGGTACATCAAGTTACTTCAGGACTAATCAGGTCAATTCAGGTAATGGGGCCTGCGTGTAGACAAAGCTGCACATTTGTTATATATATTTGGTTGGAGTGGGGGATACACCCAGGGCATGCTTGCTTTTATATTGGTGGTTCAGTCTCTGGGAGCCCCTAAGAGTCCAAGTTAGTTGACTCTGTTTGGGATTCTCATGGATTCCCCCTACCCTTTAGGCCCCTCAGTTCTTCCACAACTCTTCCATAAGACTCCTGGAGCTACATCTAATGTTTGTCTGTGGGTATCTGGATCTGTTTCCACTAGCTGCTGAGTGGAGCCTCTCAGAGGACATTTATGTTATGCTCCTGTGTGCAAGCATAACAGATCATCATTAATTGTGTCAGGAATTAGTTCTCACCCATGGAATGGGTCTCAAGTTGGGCCAGTTAGTGGTTGGCCATTCCCTCAATCTATGCTCTATCTTTATCCCTGCATATCTTGTAGGCAGGACAAGTTTGGGGTCAAAGGTTTTGTGGCCGGATTGATGTTCTTATTCCTCCACTGGGAGTCCTGCCTGGCTATAGGAGGTGGCCACTTCAGGCTCCATATCCCCTAGTGTCTCAGCTAGAGTCTCCCCCATAGACTCTCTGGAGCCTCCCGGTCCCCTGCCTTAAACACATCATAGTTTCTTTTTTTTGAGGGGGGGGGCAGTGAGTGTAACAAAAGAACAGCACAGATATTTGATAACATTGCATATGCATATGAATGTATGTGTTTGAGCTTGTCTGCAAGTATGTGTGCATGTCTATAGAAAGTATCACAAACTTGCTTTAAATATAATTAAGTATTATTTGTGACTGGAGAGAATGCTCAGTGGCTAAGCAGTAAGGCACAATGCTTGTTTGTTTCAGATAACTAGCCCTCACGTTAGGTGTTTGTGATTCTGGCTTTAAGGGATCCAATACTCTCTTCTGGTGTTTGTAATTACCTTCATATATGCGTGTATACCCACACAGGTATCCATTGAAAATAATCTTTTGTTCCAAAAGATCATTGTCCATTGAAATACAGACAGGCTCAAAGAATGTCAATTGTGAGAAAATATTAAGAAAAGTGTTATAAACAAGGGAAGGTTTGTCATGCGAACCAGAGTTGGTGCTTTCCATTCAATAAAAGTCTCTGGTGTTTTCGAGTTATGAAGCAGAAACTAGGTTTTCTTATAGATGCATATTTCCTGTACACAAGCATTCCCTGTTCTGCTGTCAAAGCATGTATACCTGCAGGTATTTAAAATAATCACTCAAAGTCTTTATTATGTCCAAGAACAGATTTTTCAGTTTGATAATTCTGACTTCCTGTTGTCATATTGTGGGGTATCATATGGTATTCTGTTACAAGTATGAAAATATTCTGGGACATTCCTTCATTCGTGGAGCTAGAAAGTGAAGAAGTCATGTACAAAGCTGTCAAGAGTCTTATCAAGAAAGTGACAGTGAGCTAGTTAACTGGGTAAAGCCATTGCTGTGCAAAATGAGCACCTGAGTTTCATCTGTAACATTTTAGGCTGGAAAAAAGCTAGGCATGGTAGCTAGTGTAAATTTATAATCTTAGTGCTGGAGAAGTCGAGATAACAGGTTCTGGAATCTTACCGGCCAATCAGCCAAGTCTTAGTGGTGAATCTCAAAAGACCTACAGATCCTGAAGTATGGCACCAGAGGTTGACTCCTGTTTTCCACATGCATGCAGATATATACATGCATCCACATATATGTAAATATGCACAGCACTCTAATGCACACCAACATATATATTCTTATTATAAACCTTAAAACTAGATTATAGCTTCAATATAAAGATACCAAGTCTCATAATGCTTAGGTAGATCCATTTGCCTAAACCTAAGTTATTGTTCCAGAACGTCAAACTGATGCTTTCCAAACTTATATCAAGGTTCTTTATAGGATATTATTTTGAAGGGACACAATCACTTCCAGATAGTGTGACTCCTTTCTGCTAATGACATCACAAAAGAAATTATGATCAGCATAACAAGGACTTCTTAACAAAAGTATCAAATAGTTTTTAATGTTATCTCCTTATTCACTTTAATGACTATATACTCTGTAGCAAAGGTGCAACAAGTTATGTGGGAACAGGACACTTTTCCACTAAAATAAGTACAAGGTTGAAGTGATAAATTCACTCTTCATCCCTAGAAAGAGTTGTGATATAATGTCTATAACTGAGATGTGAATATAAGTTCTATCACTGGGGTGTGAGATTCACTACTTGTTTCAATTCAAGTCTGTAGGTACCACTCATCCCCATTATATATCTATATTATTTTCTGGGGCATTTATGTGAAGGGATATCATAGGAAGATTTCCTTAAACTTGTGGGACAGTGGACCATGCCAGGAAACTTGATAAGACTGAGTGGGTTCTGAAACTCCAGTAGACTCAGTCCTGAGGAGAGTAGGCATTTAACCTACTCCTGAGCAGGTCCCTGTCATGAGACCACAGCAACCCATGGAGAAGAACTTGACAATCAGTCACATAGGGGCAGCACCCCAGAGTCCTTCTGCATGCAGATAAGGCACCCCTAACATCTCAAACCAAACTAATAGAAAGCATCTGCTTATAGATCCCAACACACTCCAAAATATATATAAAACCATGCCCCCCAATGAGTAAAGGCATGTGAGAGTTAATTCATCAAGGATCATCTAAGAGTGTCTATCAAATAAGAGCTGTAACACATTTGGGAGAGAAATTTTTCTCCCAAAGCTATCACCCTCCCCTGGGATCCTTTTGAACCTAACAAGGTCATTTCCTGACTTTGGCTCCCACTAGCTTTGATCTGGAGCAGAGAGCAGTGGCCACCTCAATCTGACTCCCCTATTCCCTTCAAAGCATGTAACTCCTTGGCTATTCTGGCCAGGCCAGAGTCCCACAGATCTCCGCAGATAGCATCCAGTACACAGACCGGCATAAACTAAGGATTCCAAATGCGGCCAAGAGGTTATAATTTCTTCTAATAAATTTGTTATTTTTAAAATGTGGTTTTTTAAGTATATGATACAGTGACAAAATAATTAAGGAAACTAACTTAACTTGGAAAAGTTTCATAAATCCATAGCTCTATTCTTTCTAGGCCGTATGGCAAAAAACACAAGGGAGAGCACGGATGCTCACCTAATGGTGTCCAGGAAGAAGAAAGAGAAGGGGGCATGGACAAAAAGGACATTTTGGAAGCTTGAGCCCTATGAATTGTTTCTGTAAATGAGTTAGAGCTCTATAAGTTTCCTAGACATCTAACAGACCATTAACATATCAATGAATAAAAATATTTATCCATTTATGAAGTCATAGCCTTTGCAATCCATTCGCCTTCCAAAGGCTCAACTGTGAACATCACTGCACTCAAAACCACAATACAACAATAGTGAATTCTGAAATAGTTGCATATGTTATCACTCTAAAAATTTTTTTAGGATGTGTTATTTAAAAATTGCACTATCTAGTACATTCTATAAAAATGAATGTTAACAAGACATCACAGGAGATACTGCACTGGGCCATAAAGGTGTTAGAGTTTGCAACCTGATATTCTGATGTATATGACACCACAGAACACTTATAAGGCTGGAGAAGGAACGAGGTCTCAAAGTCACTCCTTATGACCCTGTGTTTGTTAATGCGATTGTTAACTTGACAGAAGCTAGAACAAACCAGGAGGCAAACCTTTCAGTATTTCTGTATGAGTTCCTAGACTAAGAAAGGATTTCCCAACCTAGATGCAGGCAGCATTGTTTCATGTGCTTGGGTCCTAGAACAAAGATTAAGGAGAAAGCAAGCTGAGTATTAACATTCATCTTTCTGCTGCCTGAATGTGGATGCAATGAGAACAGTATCCACAAACTTGAGTTGTCATGATTTTCCCTCCCCAATGAACTATAACTTTGAGTTCCTTAAACTGTTTCTGTGAAGCATTTTGTCATAGTCTTAAGGAAGTGATAAATACAATGACTCCATGAGTCCTGGTTATAAAATAATTATATATCAATCTTTGTAACATAGGACTTAGAACTCTTTTGAAATGGATGTTCTACCACTGATGTCTGTAGAGGATAGGGAATGGAAAGAATACTTCACATAGAGACCAAGAATTTCATTAAATCAATTTTACGGGATTTCTTCCATGTCACTCATCTCCAATCATACCTATGCACTGAAATACGTTCATTCTTCACTTAACATCATGATGATGATGATGATGATGATGATGATGGTGGTGGTGGTGGTGGTGGTGATGATGATGGTGATGATGGTGATGATGATGATGGTGGTGGTGGTGGTGATGATGATGGTGATGATGGTGATGGTGATGATGATGATGATGATGGTGATGATGATGATGGTGATGATGGTGATGGTGGTGGTGGTGGTGATGATGATGATGGTGGTGGTGGTGGTGGTGGTGATGATGGTGATGATGATGATGGTGGTGGTGGTGGTGGTGATGATGGTGATGATGATGGTGGTGGTGATGATGGTGGTGGTGGTGGTGATGATGATGATGGTGGTGGTGATGATGATGGTGGTGATGATGATGATGGTGGTGGTGGTGGTGATGATGATGATGGTGGTGGTGATGATGATGGTGGTGGTGGTGGTGGTGGTGATGATGGTGATGATGATGATGGTGGTGGTGGTGGTGGTGATGATGGTGATGATGATGGTGGTGGTGATGATGGTGGTGGTGGTGGTGGTGGTGGTGATGATGATGATGATGATGATGGTGGTGGTGGTGGTGGTGATGATGATGGTGATGATGATGATGACAACACAATTTTTCCCAGGTATCTGAGTCTTTATTCCTATAACTTCTGAATTTGAAAGTAAGTTTGTTGTTTTACCATTGTTTGCCTAATTTTGCACTGAATTTTCATTACCTTTGCAAGAAGAGAAGAAAAAAATATACTATTGTTTTTCTTGTCAAATCTATGTATATGGGTCCATGCAATTTGTATCTACAGACTGATGAAATTATATGTTCTGTGGTAACTTTAAGATATCTCTGTTCCATAGTTTTGTGTGTGTGCCCTGACATAATTGTATCTTTTCTACATATTCATGGAGATCATAAACTGCTCTAAGACCAGGAGATGCTTCTTTCCTTCTACTAGATATTTTGCCTTTTTAGCCAAGTATATTTATATATAGTAAGGGCAGCAAATTTTATTTTTATATTATAGTTTTTAAAATCTACATTTTATTGCCAGAGAAGTACATCCATGCTGCCTTATTAAATGTCTCTATTATCTTAAATATTCCTTAGTCTTTCACAAAACCTTGTCTACTTTTTCTGAATTTAAACTTTGCACTCAAAATTCTTATAGTGAGAATTTTGGTTTCATTAAAAACCCGCTTATTTTATGTGAACATGCTTTAGTTTTCAACTGATGTGTAGGATGAGGAGCTGCTTCAGTTCGTCCAAAGCCATTAATTATGAATTCTTCGTACTCTAGGAAGAATATTTTTGCCAGCTTCAGATATTTAATTCTGGGAATTCAGAGGGTACTTCCCTACCCCCTCCATACTACCACACTCCAGTACTGTGCCTGCAGCTGCTGGTTGCTGCTGCTAATCTGTTTTTGAATATTTTTGAGGCATTCTACTTCTTTGACAGTTTAGTTACTGGACAACACACACACACACACACACACACACACACACACACACAGCTTTTACCTTTATAATAAGCTGTAATCAGCACAAGAGCTGAGCAGATAGATTTGTCCTTTATGCTAATTAAGTCTATTTCCTAGCCAATAATCCCATTATATAATTTGCCATGTTTCACCTAGGTTGCTCTTAACTCCAATTAGCCAGCCCACATGGTCAATTTTTTAAGATTCTTATCCTGGTCTCTTCAGACACCAAGTCCAGGAACCCAAGACCTCCCTACCTATTTCTCTTCTGCCCAGATATTCACTGTGGGCATTTTTTTTTAAATTGCCGGGCGGTGGTGGTGCATGCCTTTAATCCCAGCACTTGGGAGGTAGAGGCAGGAGGATTTCTGAGTTCGAGGCCAGCCTGGTCTACAAAGTGAGTTCCAGGACAGTCAGGGCTACACAGAGAAACCCTGTCTCGAAAAACCAAAAAAAAATATATATATATATATATATATATATATATATATATATATATATATATTGGTTATTTTGTTTATTTACATTTCAAATGTTATACCCTATCTCTTTTTCCTCTCCCAAACCTCCCCATCTGACGTCCCTCCTGCCTGCCATCAAGAGGGTGCTCCCCCACCCAACTGCCCACTCTGTCTCATGACCCTAGCATTCCCCTACACTGGAGCATCAAATCTTCACAGGACCAAGAGCCTCCCCTCCATTGGATGCCAGACAAGGCCATCCTCTGCTACATATGCACTGGAGCCATGGGTCCCTCCATGTGTACTCTTTGGTTGGCAATTTAGTCCCTGGGAGCTCTAGGGTGTCTGGTTGGTTGATATTGTTGTTCTTCCTATGGGGTTTCCAACCCCTTCAGTTCCTTCAGTCCTTCCCCTAAGGCCTCCATTGGGGGTCCCTGTGCTCAGTCCGATAGTTGGCTGCAAGCATGTGCATCTGTATTGGTAAGGCTCTGGTCAAGCCTCTCAGGAGACATCCATATCAAGCTCCTGTCAGCAAGCACTTCTTAGCATCAGCAATAATGTCTGGGTTTGGTAGCTACATATAGAATGGGTCTCCGGGTGGGGCAGTCTCTGAATGGCCTTTTCTTCATTATCTGCTCAACTCTTTTTCTTGTATTTCTTTTAGACAGGAGCAATTCTGGATTAAAATTTTTGAGAAGGGTGGGTGGCCCCATCCCTCAAACAGGGACTGTCCCTAACCTCTGGATATGGTCTCTACAGGTTCTCTCTCCACATTGTTGGGTATTTCAGCTAATGTCATCCCCAATTGGGCCCAGAAATCCTCTTGCTCTCCTGGCATCTTGGACTTTCTGGTATTCACCAATCCAGGATAACTTGGGGGACAAGGTTACATGTGGGTACTAGAGACAAACAGGCCTTAGGAAGGAGCAATATTTAGCATTTTAATACAAGCAAAAATCCTCAGCACTGGTACCTGCTGCTGTATTTGCTATTGTTGGATTGCTATTTTGCTGTTTGTTGGAGTGCTTGTTGAGATATTCTGATAATGAAGATGGGGCTTGCCCCAAAGAACATGATGCTGATGTTTCTAATCAGCAGTAAGTAGTCTGAAGAAGTCTATGCTCCTCCTCAAACATTTTTCTCTCCTACCTTGTTAGTGAGAGGTGGGGATTGGAAGGGATTAGGGTGGAATAAGGGTCAGAAGGGTGGTAGATAAAAGAGCCTAACAAAGCAGACCAAAAAAAATGTATACCAACAATTATTAGTTGTAAGGAACAAAAGAAAAGCATATGAGTCAAACCTATTTGGCAGGTTTTTAAAGCAATTAGTTTTATATATACATATATATGTATATATATATATATATATATGTGTGTGTATGTGCATGTGTATGTATGTATATATATGTATGTGTATGTATATATGTGCATGTGTATGTATGTATATATGTGTGTGTATGTATATATATATGTATGTGTGCATGTGTATGCATGTATATATAGGTATATATATATATATAGGAGTGGCTCATTGTTTCAAAACTATATGCAACACCTTATCCAGGCATCTCAAGTTTTTCTTGAGTACATAAGGTCAAATTTTTATAAAATGAGTACTTTTCAACAAGCGATATAGAAGTTGTCAGAACAGGAAGGAACTCATGGGGTCATAAGAACCGACAAAACTAGGAACTGTGGATCTTCTAGGAGATCCGTGGACAAAATATAGATATTATGTGAAAACACAAGCTTTAGTCAACAACGCTATGTTAATTTTGGCTCCTCACTTACAGTAAATACACCTGAGCAATGCAAAGTCTCATCAGTGTGAACAATATAGCAAGGGATAAAGATGACACTTTTTTTCTAAGAAATTTCTCTTCAAATGAGGAAATATTCTAAAATATAAAGTGTAAGATTTTTAAAGGTTAAGCAAATAAAAAAGTCAGAGTTTCTCAAAGTACCAATGGTAAATATTTCTTTTTATATTTTCTCTCTGCCAACTAATAGCAAAATGACATTTTTCAAAATATAATAAAATATTTTGGCAATATAAAGCAGATATAAAAATTTCAAAACTTGACTCACATGTGTATATGAATCAAGAAACATATATATGTATAAAGAATATACTTCTTAACTAGAAACTAGCAACAGACAATTCTGAGGTAATTAAATTTCAACTATACATTAAATTATGCTAATAAGCTGTCTCACATTTTAATAAATTGCAAAATGTATGTCACTAGAGGATTCTATCTTATACACACTAAGCATGATTTCTACCATTGATTGATTTTAATAATTTTTATAATACACCAAAACTTGTTAGAGTTTTTTACCTCTTTTCCCCTCTAGGATTCTAATTCCCCCAAAGAAATACTATCATTTTAAAATTTTTGAGGTGTGTGTGTGGGGAGGGTGTGTAGATCTAGAACATACATACTCATGTGTGTGAATGTAGACATGTTTGCATCGTGGCATCTAAGTAGTGGTTGGATGATGACCATGAGTGTTGATCCTTGTCTTAAGCCTCCTTGTAGTGAGCCTTTCTTATTGTTTGACACTTTGTAAGCCAGGCTAACTGGCCTGTAAATGTCCAGGATTTTGTCTCTGCCTCTGGTCTCAGAGCATGGGCATTGGATGCTTGCTATATCTGGCTTCCAAGGGGTTTCTGGGGATCTAAAATCAGGTCATCACAAATTTACATAACTAACACATTACCCACTGAACCATCACCCTAGACTTTTTATTAATTTTAAAATAAGAAAAAAAACCCCAACACATTGGGCTGAGAGAATATAAATAGAATAGTTGTCTAAAAGAAATCTGTATTGTGGTGGAAAAGGCATCAAGAAGATGCTTTGTTTCTGATTTCGAATCATGTTCGAAAAACTCAATAGAACAAATTTATGGCAGTAACTTGTAATTTTCCTTATTTATTTATTTATTTATCTTTGCATTTTTAAAGGAATTTAGTAAGAAATTAGGTTTTGGATAGCTGCCATCTGTACTAAAATGAGCAGTAATCAAACTTGTTATTAGTGTTTTAAGTGTATCCAAATGTTTCTCATTAAGCAGTGTATGGAATGCTTCTCAGCCTAAGTTGTGTGAATGTTGCATCTTATTGTTTGGATATTGGGTTGGATGTTGGTAAGTAACAAAATCTGTCCCCCCAAAATACTCCTGGAAACAAAGCCTGTGAATTGTGGGGCAGACTTAATGACATTGACAAAGAGTTTGTTTGCCTAGGGTGACTTTAAGTTTGTACAGATGCACTTTACCTCCCTGTGGATGGAGCAATTTTGTCATTGGTTACATTACCCATAGATAAAATGATTGAACACCTCTGGGCTGCTTCTCCTATTAAAGACGAACATTTTCCCCCTCATTCTTCCAACAGAGTGCAGATTATGCTGCACTAGGGAGCCTGTGGTGACTGTAAGAACTGTCATTTGCTGTTCCACCATGCTGGCTTTGGGATTTTGAGCTAAAATGAGCCCAAGTCCCTCTTTCAGATGACTTGATGTTTATTTATTCAGCACATGCTTGGTTTGCATTATTTCCAGGGAAGTTCATACTGTTTATGCCTCCAGACTTCTTAAGAGTCATCTTATAGAAAAGATCAGAAAAAAGATAATCAACATCTTTTGTATAAAACAGCCTTGAATGATGGGTCATGGAGCTCAGTCAATTAAATACTAAACACTTATGAATAGTGAGGGGTGTATGTCTCTAGCTTGAACCAAGTTGGATTATAAAGAGGCTTTGTGTCCCTGGTAAGCTACACAAATCTAGTTTTCTTAAGCATGCAAGATCTGTCAATGTTTCTATTTACATCTGGTCAAATTAATTGAAGTGTCCTGTTAAAAACAAACTAATGTGAAACTACAGTTCATGGTTAGATGGAGGGTATAATTTTTCTAGTTTCTCTCCTAATTAAGGATCTGCCTGACCTAGCAGGCAGTCTTAGCACACAGAATTGTGATTCAGACTGCCAAGGCCTCTGTTTACCTATATGTGAATATGTGCTGAGATGGGAAGCCTGAAAATGTCTGCTTTCGAAGGATTCCCATTATCATCGCCTCTTCACTGTATGTGTGCCTAACACTAGTGCTCAACCTGGACACGTGGAATCGTCTTTTTAGATGACCCAGACATTAGGAAACAAAAGAAGAGGATGGGGAAAATCTCCTGAAGAAACCTCTAAAACTAGCTTTGACCTATAAACCTGTCCTATGGCAAAGAATATATGAACAATTCTGTTACCATACAAAATGGGACAGGCAGAGGAGAAGACAGAAAGAGATGTTTACATACCTTATTATCCATATATATTTTTATAGTTGTATTTCTAAAATCACATATGACATATGGAACATTTTCCTGTAAATTTAAAGAGAAAAAGTTTTAGAAAAATTACAAAAAAAAAAAATAAAAAATAAAAAACTTCTTTGCACTGGAAAGGAATAAAGGTGTTTTGTTCTCCAGGGTGACACAACACAATTTTCCTTATTCAAGAGATCAGTGAGCAAATGCACATTGCATTTCATTTTACACTGGTAATCAGGGAGGGAAATGCTCAACATTGCCTTTCTAGCATTGGAATTAGTCATCCTATGAATGCACAGCACCAGAATCACTATCCTTACCATTATTACCATTGCCATCATCACCACCTAACAATAAGCACTATTGTCCTCAACACCACCACTGTCTTCATTAATATTGAAACCATCATCATCACTATTGTTACCACTACCAAAACTATCACCAATCATAGCTATCTACACTAATTAAGCATTATTACCTTCACCACCACCATCACCACCTCTTCCTCACCATTAACACATCAGCTTTATATTACTCTCATCATCACCACCAGTGTAGCCATCACCAGAAATATTTTAACACTCACTGTGTCTGAGGAATAGCTTTAAGTATCACATGTGAATCAAACTGACTTAAATCTTGCCCTAATTGAGTTTCTATGACCATTATAATCATGATGGCAAAAAGCCATTTGGGGGAGTTCATCTTACAACTCTCAGGTCACAGCCCAGAAAGAACTCATGATAGGAACTCAAGGAGGGAAAATGGAGTTGATAGTGGAGGAATGCTGTTGCAGGATATATTAAAAAGTATGGCAAGTTCCCAGGCTATGCCCAGCTACCCTCAGCTCTGCCAACCCTGCTACCTCCATGGCTAGCCCCATGCAGTGACCTATCCCAGTCTCCCCAGCTCCTGGCTCAGAACTGCTAGTTCCTTCTCAGTCACCACCCCCTGTGGTCAACGGTCCCAAACCCCAGTAACCCTGTAAAATCACTAGAAGCTTATAATTAATCAGTCAGATTTATATCCCAATAAATTCTGAATTCACAAGATACCCACACAATAATTTCAGAGCCAATTGATAATGATACAAGCTACCCACCCAGATCAGAAAAGTTATCCCAATTATTCTATCCCTATACGATATTATAGCGACCTGTGACTATTTTAAGCCACATGGAATCTAAGTCGTCCTGTTCATCCTCCATCTTCTTCCTTTTCCTTCTTCTGTGTTGCCTCCTGTCTCTGCAACTCTTAGCTCCACCTCACTTTTCCATGTCCAATCACAGGCTTCTTGTTGTATTAACATTTAAAGTAATTGGACAGGGAAAATTCTGCTACAGAATGTAGCTTATTGACTTGATTTCTATGTCTAGTTTAGACCTGTTTTGGTATATGACTCACTACTACCTGACAGGGGACAGCACTTCCCTTCATGGGCTGGGCCTGTCTACACCAATGATTATTCAACAAAATCCACTAATGACTTGTCTCCAGGCATTTTCTCAATTGAGGTTTCTCTTTCCATTTAATTCAATCTTTTTTTCTTTACCTTTTCATTAACTATTTTTTTTATTTTTTTTTTATTTTTTATTTACATTCCAAATGAGTTCCCCTTTCCCGGTTCCTTCCTCCCGAAAGTCCCATAAGCCCTCTTCCCTCCCTCTTTTCCCCAGTCAACCCCCTCCAGTTTCTCAGTCCTGGTATTCTCCTACACTGCTGCATGGAGTCTTTCCAGGACAAGGGATCTCTCCTTCCTTCTTCTTGGGAATCAATTGATATATGAATTGTGTCTTGGGTATTCTTAGTTTCTGGGCTAATATCCACTTATCAGTGACAGCATACCATGTGTGTTCTTTGTGATTGGGTTACCTCACTTAAGATGATATTTTACAGTTCCAGCCATTTGCCTAATAATTTCATGAATTCATTGTTTTTAATAGCAGAGTAGTATTCCATTGTGTAAATATACCACATTTTCTGTAAGTAAGTCCTCAGATAATACTATATGCAATTTTCTGAGACATCACCAGCAGATATTAGCAATTCACAAGTTAATCTAGAATTAATATCCAAAGTTCTTCAGAATTTGACCCCTGTGAATATACCCTACATTATCACACAGTTTATTAAATTATGGGTAATAAAATTTGATCTCTTGGGTTAATTATGGCTTTCTTTAATGATTTCTAGCTATAGAGATATCCCCTTCTTTTGCCTCCATCACTCATGGCAGTATGCCTCTCATGAAAGTTCAGGTCTTCAAGGAACATCTCCATTTACATGATAATTGTAAATCAGCATCTTTCATCAAGTTCTTACACATACAAGCTTTTTGTAAATAAATAAAATATCCAATTAAAAAAAGAGGTATATGAAAGAGATGTATGTACCTTCTGAAAATGCCCGTAAGTGCTGGGAGACGTGGTAGACTGTTTGCCTTGCTTTCTCTGAACCTTCAGTTCATGCTCTCTTCTAAAAATGCCATGTGCAATGTCTGCTCCACTGAATCTATGTTCATAGATCTCCAAGCGTTCCTATAAAATATAATGTGGTGGTATGGATTATTTTGAGTGTGTGGGATTTCAAAAGTAAGGTATTATAAAATCCTTGTAACTGAGACAAATTGAATCTATTATTGAATAAAGATGCCTTCATTCATCGTAATTGTATGTGACTTCAGGAAATTTAGTTCTGTTTCTCTGTTTTTTAAAATATATCTTCTACATTGTCCACTTTTAAAAGTCATCTTTTATTTATATAAATGTCACTTAAAATACTGTTTATACAATACTTTCTTTAACATTAAAACACTCATGTTTGATAATATATATGTATATATATATATTTAGGTATCTTTTCTCAATCAAAATAACCTTGTATATTGTTTCTATTTCCAAACACCTTTAACTCTACTATCTATATCTGAGAGTTTTTGTCTATTTTATTTAGAAGTTGGGCTCTGATTCACCTAATATAATCTAACTACAGTGATTTTCTCACATAGAAGGAAATAGCAATTCTTGAAGTAACGAAATAAGGTAGAGGTATGGTTCTGGGTAGGTGGCATTATAGTTCCATAGTTGGCTTTCTACTTTGAATACCTGACAGACCTATGGTATTACTTTTTTCTAGCTTTCTCCCTATTTTAGTATAGCTTCCTCTCCCAGCTCTCATCGAAGTTTCAGGATGAGACTCGAAATAAAACTGCAAAATGAGTTCAAGCTACACATAGAAAGTAAAATTGTGATCTCTAGCAAACTTGTTTCCATCTTAAAGATAGATTGTTGTGTGTGGTCACAGCAGACTCCAAGGATGATAAGAATATGTAATTATTTATTTTTAGCTGGGTGGGATACGGGTCTCTTGAAAATTGGGCTTTTTATTAGTGGGAGTGGGATCAGAAGGGTTGGGATAGATATCTAGTAGTGTCTGTTATGTGTAAAAGCCAGAAACTATTTCCATGAGCCATGGGCATTTATTTTCAGAGTTCTAAGATGTGGTGCAATTATAATTGCTTGGGTGAGTAAGACATTTTAGGCATGGTTGTGAAATTCTAAGTAGAATTACAAGCTCTCAGATACTAATCCCATGTACTCTGATTCTAATTGACTTGTCTTTTGTTTCATAGTTAAATAACTCTTTGGTTTATCCACCAGCAAACAAAAATCCCTGTCTTGAACAAAAAGAAGTAATTAAGACAAATACCTAACATTCATTTCTGCCCTCCAAAGTTGAATATGTGGGCTTGGGTATCACAGATACATGTGAACTCCTACATATACTACAGATAACGTACATGCAAGCAAACATACAACTGTTGAATTATGTTACACATAAAGCAGAAATTTTTCCCTGATTGAGATAAAACACACTTTTGCACACAAGTTATCTTTGTAAGGTGCAGTAAAACAACCAGAACTCATCAAAAATCTGACACGTGAGGAATAGCCATGGTACTAAAAAGAAAAATTGTCTTTGAAGTCAACGTGTGTGTGTGTGTGTTTGTCTGTGTGTGTGTGTGTGTGTGTGTGTGTGTGTGTGTGTGTGTGTATGAGAGAGAAAGAGAGAGAGAGAGAAAGAGTGAGGGAGGGTGGGAGGGAAAGAGAATGCAAGAGAGAGTTACCTAACCTATCAGGGCACAATGGAAATTTCTTTGTATTTTGGTGAGAACCATTAGGTTTTGGGGAGGTCATACAAAGAGGCATTATTTGATAGAAGTGAAAATTGAGATGAACTGAAAGGAAATCATTTCGTTGATCTAAGGATATCAATAATTCACAGGTCAAGATCAAAAACTGGCTACTCGAGCTGATCTGTAAATCAAAGCTCTCCTAACACAGCATCCATTGTTCTTCATCAGCACTTTCACACATCAGCATGCAACTTTTGTCCTCTACTTTCTATAATCAAATCTACCAATATGGGATTTGGTAGCAGTTACTAAGCCCAACAGCTGCTATTAAAGCTCTAAATTATTAAGTGAAATTTAAAAATGCAAAATTTTCACTTTTCTTCTTTCAATTTTCTTCTTCAAAATGACCAAATAACATGGTGCAAGGTATATTGGAGGTGTTAAGATGATCAGTGATTTAAAAAAACACTAAGTCAGGCAGGGAAGATGTAATTGTGATAGTTATAAAGAGAGTGATGAGCTCAGCAGATCCAGAGTGCTTCAGCAGATGACATCATTTTTGAACACAATAGAGAGAGTAAACGACTTCAAACCCAATGGGAAACATTTTCCAAGATGTTTCCTCACAGTCTCTTGTGGATGAATAGGATATGAGCAAAGAAGTTGTCTTGGCATGTTTTCCTATAACTTACAGATTTAATAAAATATAGAGAAAACACATTTATCTCTTTTATGAGTCCCAAAGCATGGTTGTTCATAGGTTGTACTTTAAAAAAATATGAAACATTATGTGTTCACTTACCACTTACTTGTTATTTTAATTGCATGTTTCTAATAGCACATTCATTGTAATCGTTTCCTGAGATTGCATTCCTCATAGTGTTTTCCTCATTCTATGGCAGGAAACACAATAGATATTTCTCAATTGCTTCCAATCTTACAGTGGGGAAGGTTTTCAATGGTGGTTCTGGGACTAGTGATGTGTTTCAATGCAGCATAACTTATCATATGCATTGATCCTTCCTTCTCTCTCATTATCATTTATGTCAGGAAGGTACCAACAGTGGCATGTTTACAGTAACAAATGGTTCTCCCCAAAGTGTTCTTACATATCCCTGTCACATGGGGTATATCTTCAGGTTTTTAATATATTCTCAAATCAATAGAAACATGTTTATGTTTATAGAATATCATTAATTTGAAACAAGAACAATCAAAATAACTGTAGAACCTGCCCAAACAAGGTAGTTCCAACATAACAAAATGCAAGTTATTAAACTAATAATTTTTGAGATTTTTCTCAATCTCAGAAATTGTCAAGGCTTGAGGTATTTCAATCACATATTAACAGGTGGGATCAAGTTCAAAGACCAACTAAGCATTATTTCTCTGCCTTTACTTATTGCTAAGACAAATATTTCCTTCAAAAAACTGTCATATGCCCATGGTTCTGGTAGTCACAGCAAACAGAATGAAACATGAGAGAAAGTGTTTCTGCTCTTTTGGGATTTAACGACATAGACAAATCCCTTTAGACAACTTACCTCAGCTAAATTTTTGATATTCTATGAAAATTTCATTTTACCTAGAAAAATGTCAAAGGCTAGTTAACAAATTCTTTTGACGGCAGTCATCAGACTTAAGAAGGAAATCAAGATATTAGTAGAAATGAAAATTAATTTATTTGTGTAAACCCACCTATGGACAAGTGAAATTTTTCAATTTTCCTTGTATGTTTGCTAAATATAGATAAAATATCTAAATAATGTATATAAACCATTGTGCATACCCAGAGATAGGCAGACAGTGATTTAGTAATCTGAGGTAACCTTAGGTAAGAGTTGACATGGTTTATCTTACTCACTCATTCAAACAAGGTGACAACTAAGAAAACACAATGATTACAAAGAAATGTTTTTATAATAGAAGCAAAAGGCCAATAAGTATTTTTTTTAAAAAATGATCCAACCAAAAACCTATTAATATAAAAAATATCCTTCAGATAAAAAGAAGAAAAGACATCATTTTCAAATGAAGAAAATCATGAAACTTTGACATTAACAAAGCTACTCTACAAAAATAGCTAGAAGCAGTTCTTTTTAAAGATCTTTTATTTTTAAATATGAGCTGTGTGTAATTGTGTGTGTGTGGTGTGTGTGCCCCTGCATACAGATATCACAGAGGGCATTAAGCCTCCAAGAATCTGGAGTTATAGGAATTGTAATTCATCCAATCTACACGCTGAGAACCAAACTCAAGTCCTCTACAAAAAGAAAGTGTTTGTTTCTTGGTTTGTTTGTAGTTGTCATATCTCTCCAGACCCTAAGGAAATTTTATGACAGAAAGTGTGAAATGGAAAACACTAAGCTCACCAGGAAGGACAAAGGCACATCTGAAATGAAAATCTGCTAAATCAACGTGATAGGATCTCTTTTCCTCTTGTATTCCAAAATTGTGTTTCATAGAAAGAGTAAATTGCAAAATAAAAACAGTGGCATAGTTTTAGATGCACACAGAATAAATGGTGAAAATAATTGCAGAAGAACGACTGCTAAAAATGAAATAAAAAATAAATTCCCTATCACTCAGTCCAGTAAATTAATGACCTCAACATATGATGAAAATTTATCTACATAAAATTTAATATTCTGAAGCTGAAGAAAATGGAGACAATTCGTTTTTCTTCCTACCCAACACACAGAGTTCATGTCTTCCCCAACACTTCTATTTCTTACACCTATTATTAGAAACCAATAGCATTGCTTATTGGTAGAGCACATACTTCCTAGCCTGAAGTCCCAGAACGTCCCCTGTATTTCAACACAATCATCATTTCTTGGTCCTCAAAACTAATCTTAATTTGAAAAGTAAAGACATATGATATTATTAGCTATCTAATATCTAAATTCAAACAACAAGAATATATTTTATACACCTATAAGAATGAATACAATTGAAATAAGGACTAACCAAATAAACAAAAACCGTGCAGTGCATTTGGTGTTAGCACCTCTCCCTGGGGCTTTTCTGAGAGGGTAATTTTTGTTTTGTTTATGTATTTTTTTTTGTCATACAGGGGTTTTTGTTCTTTGTGTGTGTGTGTGTGTGTGTGTGTGTGTGTGTGTGTGTGTGTGTGTATAAGAGATAAATAGAACATGAAGTTATATACCTCATGAAGTTGTATAGTTGATGATGGGGGAAGCTTAGAGAAGTTGAGGGAAGGGAAAGATATGAACACAATACACTGTGTGAAAATAATTTTTCTTTTTTAATTTTTTTAATTTATTCTCTCATATATTACATCCTGACCACAGGTTTCTCTCCATCCTCTTTTGCCAGTCCCCATTGCCCACTTACTTCTCATTTTCTCTTCAGACAAAACCATAAGAAATAGCACTTGCTCACTCTGTTAGCTGTCCCACAAGAAGACCAAACTAAACAACCATAACATATATGCAGAGGACCTAGGTCAGATCCATGGAGACTCACTGATTGTCATTTCATTCTCTGAGAGCACCTAGGGGCCTGAGTTCCATTGATTTTGTGGATTTTTCTTGTTGTGTTTCCTGTATACTCTGGCTCTTACAATACTTTTTTCTCTTCTTCAGCAGCATTCCCTGAACTCTGTCTAACATTTGGTTGTGGGTCTCTGCATCTGTTTCCATCAATTGCTGGGCAGAACCGCTCTGATGATGATTATGCTGGACTCCTGTCTACAAGTATAGCAGAATATTATTAGGAATCTTTCTGTTAGGTGTGTCTGGTTCTGCCCTAGGTCTCTGGGCTATCTGGCGTCAGGTTTCAGGCCCTCCAAGCAGTGTCAGAGGGGGGATCCCTCTTGTTGCATGGGTTTCAAGCTGGACCAGCCATTAGTTGGCCACTCCCACAATTTATGTGTCAGCTTTATAATAGCACATCTTGAAGGTAGGACAAAATGTAGGTCAAGGGTTTATAGTTGAGTTGGTGTCACAATCCCTCCATTGGAAGTCTTGTCTGGTAAACAAGATGGAAGGCTCAGGCTCCATATCACTTACCTCTAGGAGTCACCCTCATAGATTCTTGGGCGTTTCCTTTGATCTAGGTTTTTACCTGGCTCCAGTTGTCTTTCTAAGTACTCTCTGCACAAGATTGGACCAGTTTATATTTCATCATGGATACAGAAGGGACTTATGAAGTCCCATTATTGGGATGTCTTTTCCTTAGTGGTCTAACCACTGATTTGTTTACTGAGCTCCACTAAACACCATGTACCCGTTCTTTCCCAAGAAACTCTAGTTTTAGTAGTTCATATAAAAATAAAGAGGAAATAAATGAACGAAAAAGACATTATAGAAAGAAACTTCTTGGGAAGAAAATTGAATCATTGGGATCAGAGAAAGCAAAGTTGTGTATGATAAAAATTCACATTATATACATGCATGAAACTGCCAAAGAACAAAATTGAAAACCTTAGGCTGGTGAGGTCATTCAGTGGCTTATGTGTTGTCTCAGTTAGAGTTTATACTACAGTGATGAAACAATATGACCCAAAACCACCATGTCCAAAATTAACTTGGGGAGAAAGAATTCTATTTATAGTCTATGGCTGAGTAAATTGAGGCAGGAGATCAAGCCATGAATCTGGAAGCAGGAAATGAATGAAGAGGTCCTGGAGGAACACTGTATACTTACTTGCTCTTGCTTTGTCAGCCTGCCTCTTACCCATCTTGCATAAGTTGGCACCATCCATATGAACCGTGCTCCTTCACATAAATAAATAGTTAAGCAAATGCCCCAACTGTCTTGCCTAAAGGCCTATTTCATGTAGGTATTTGCTCAACTGTAATTTGCTTTGCTTAGATAAATGTATCTTGTATGAAGTTGTCATAAACACCACAAGAAAAAAGAAAGAAAGCAGACAGTCAATAAAACCAAGGAAATGTATTTATTACCAAGCTCAACAACCTGAGCTTGAGTGTGTGTGTGTGTGGGGTGGGGGCAACACATGGTGGAAGAAGAAAACCAAATCTTGTTAATTGTCTGCTGACCTACAAATGTATGCTGCAGTCCATTCAACTAAGAACAATTCAATATGTAAATGTAATCTTGAAGTCTTTCAAAGGGATAAATGAAAAATATCGAAAGGCTATAAAAATATCTGGAGATACAGTCATCAAAAGACATAACAATTAATGTAATACCTGATACTGTGCTGACTTATGTTTCTGTACACTTGTGGTGTCAATAAAGGGCACACAACTGTGAAGCAGAAAATTTCAAATCTGTACTGTAGGTTATGGTGATATTACTCATGTAAATATCTGACACAGATCAATGTACTGTGATGTGATATTTTATTCTTGTACCTCATTCTTCCTTACTTCTTTTTTTTATTATTTATTTTATTTTTTTTAATTTACATTCCAAATCATTTCCCCTTTCCCGTTTCCTCCCTCCCCAAAAGTCCCATAAGCCCCCTTCCCTCCCTCTTTTCTCCATTCAACCCCCTCTTGTTTCTCTGTCCTGGCATTCCCCTACATCCAGTCTTTCCAGGACCAGGGGACTCTCCTTCCATCTTCTTAGAAATCTATTGATATGCGGATTGTGTCTAGAGTATTCTGAGATTCTGGGTCAATATCACCTTATCAGTGACTGCACACCGTGTGTGTTCTTTTGTGATTGGGTTACCTCACTAAGGATGATATTTTCAAGATCTGACCATTTGCCTAGGAATTTCGTGAATTCATTGTTTTTAATTGCAGAGTAGTATTCCATTGTGTAGATATACCACATCTTCTGAATCCATTCCTCCGTTGAGGGACATCTGGGTTCTTTCCAGCTTCTGGCTATTATAAATAAGACTGCTATGAACATAGTGGAGCATGTGTCCTTATTGCATGCAGGTATATGCCTCTGGGTATATGCCCAGGAGTGGTATAGCCGGATCCTCCGGGAGTGTCATGCCCAGTTTTCTGAGGAACCACCAGACTGCTTTCCAGAGTGGTTGTACCAGCTTGCAATTCCACCAGCAGTGGAGGAGTGTTCCTCTTTCTCCACATCCTCGCCAACAACTGCTGTCTCCTGTGTTTTTGATCTTAGCCATCCTGACTGGTGTGAGATGGAAACTCAGGGTTGTTTTGATTTGCATTTCCCTAATGACAAAGGATGATGAAAATCTCTTTAGGTGCTTCTCAGCCATTAGATATTCTTCAGTTGAGAACTCTTTGTGTAGCTCTGTACCCCATTTTTTAATAGGGCTACTTGCCTCTCTGGAGTTTAACTTCTTGAGTTCTTTGTATATATTGGATATTAGCCCTCTGTCGGATGTAAGGTTGGTAAAGATCATTTCCCAGTTAGTTGGTTGCCGCTTTGTCTTTTTGACAGTGTCTTTTGCCTTGCAAAAACTTTGTAATTTAATGAGGTCCCATTTGTCTATTCTTGATCTTAGAGCATAAGCTATTGGAGTTCTGTTCAGGAAATTCTCCCCTGTGCCCATATGTTCAAGGTTCTTCCCTAGTTTCCCTTCTATTAGTTTCAGTGTGTCTGGTTTTATGTGGAGATCTTTGATCCACTTAGAATTGAGCTTAGTGCAAGGAGATAAGAATGGGTCAATTTGCATTCTTCTGCATGTTGACCTCCAGCTGAGACAGCACCATTTGTTGAAAAAGGCTATCTTTTTTTCCACTGGATGGTTTTAGCACCTTTGTCAAAGATCAAGTGACCATAGGAGTGTGGATTCATTTCTGGGTCTTCAATTCTGTTCCATTGATCTACATGTCTGTTACTGTACCAATACCATGTGGTTTTTAACACTATTGCTCTGTAGTACAGCTTGAGGTCCGGGATACTGATTCCCCCAGAGGTTCTTTTACACTTGAGAATAGTTTTAGCTATTCTGGGTTTTCTGTTATTCCAGATGAATTTTTGAATTGCTCTTTCTAACTCTATGAAGAATTGAGTTGGGATTTTGATGGGGATTGCATTGAATCTGTGTATTACTTTTGGTAAGATGCTCATTTTTACTATATTAATCCTGCCAATCCATGAGCATGGCAGATTTTTCCATCTTCTGAGGTCTTTTTCAATTTCTTTCTTCAGAGACTTGAAGTTCTTGTCATACAGATCTTTCACTTGTTTGGTTAGAGTCACGCCAAGATACTTAATATGGTTTCTGCCTATTGTGAAGGATATTATTTCTCTTACTTCTTTCTCAGCCTGCTTATCCTTTGAGTATAGGAAGGCTTCTGACTTGCTTGAGTTGATTTTATATCCGGCCACTTTGCTGAAGTCGTTTATCAGCTGTAGGAGTTCTCTGGTGGAGTTCTTTGGGTCGCTTAAGTATACTATCATATCGTCTGCAAATAGTGATAGTTTGACTTCTTCCTTTCCAATTTGTATCCCTTTGACCTCTTTTTGTTGTCTAATTGCTCTAGCTAGAACTTCAAGTACTATATTGAAAAGATATGGAGAGAGAGGGCAGCCTTGTCTAGTCCCTGATTTTAGTGGGATTGCTTCAAGTTTCTCTCCATTTAGATTGATGCTGGCTACCGGTTTGCTGTAAATTGCTTTTACTATGTTTAGATATGGGCCTTGAATTCCTGATCTTTCCAAGACCTTTAGCATGAAAGGATGCTGAATTTTGTCAAATGCTTTCTCAGCATCTAATGAGATGACCATGTGGTTTTTTTCTTTGAGATTGTTTATGTAGTGGATTACATTGATGGATTTCCTTATATTGAACCATCCCTGCATCCCTGGGATGAAGCCTACTTGATCGTGGTGAATGATCGTTTTGATGTGTTCTTGGATTCGGTTGGCAAGAATTTTATTGAGTATTTTTGCATTGATATTCATAAGAGAGATTGGCCTGAGATTCTCTTTCTTTGTCGGATCTTTGTGTGCTTTTGGTATTAGTGTAATTGTGGCTTCATAGAACGAGTTGGGTAGTGTTCCTTCTGTTTCTATTTTGTGGAACAGTTTGAAGAGTATTGGTGTTAGGTCTTCTTTGAAGGTCTGATAGAATTCTGCACTAAAACCATCTGGATCTGTGCTTTTTTTGGTTGGAAGACTTCCAATGACAACTTCTATTTCTTCAGGGCTTATAGGACTGTTTAGATGGTCTATTTGAATCTGATTTAATTTTGGTACTTGGTATCTGTCAAGGAATTGTCCATTTCCTCAAGATTTTCTAGTTGTGTTGAATACAGGTTTTTGTAGTAGGATCTGATGATTTTTTGAATTTCCTCAGTTTCTGTTGTTATCTCTCCCTTTTCGTTTCTGATTTTATTAATTTGGATACTATCTCTGTGCCCTCTGGTTAGTCTGGCTAAGGGCTTATCTATCTTGTTGATTTTCTCAAAGAACCAACTCCTCGTTTTGTTGATTCTTTGTATGGTTTTATTTGTTTCTACTTGATTGATTTCAGCCCTGAGTTTGATGATTTCCGGCCTTCTACTCCTCTTTGGTGTATTTGCTTCTTTTTGTTCCAGGGCTTTCAGGTGTGCCATTAAGCTGTTAGTGTATGCTGTCTCCCGTTTCTTTTTGGCGGCACTCAGGGCTATGAATTTTCCTCTTAGCACTGCTTTCATTGTGTCCCATAAATTAGGGTATGTTTTGCCTTCATTTTCATTAACTTTCAAAAAGTCTTTGATTTCTTTCTTTATTTCCACCTTGACCAAGTTATCATTGAATAGAGCATTGTTCAACCTCCATGTGTACGTGGGTTTTCTTTTGTTTTTGTTGCCATTGAAGACCACCCTTATTCCATAGTGATCTGATAGGAGGCATGGGATTATTTCTATCTTCTTATATCTGTTGAGGTCTGATTTGTGACCAATTATATGGTCAATTTTGGAGAAGGTACCATGAGGAGCTGAGAAGAAGGTGTATTCTTTAGCTCTAGGATGAAATGTTCTATATATATATATATATATATATATATATATATTAGTTCCAGTTGGTCCAAGGCTTTAATTAGATTCACGGTGTCCCTGTTTAGTTTCTGCTTTCCTGAACGATCCATTTCAGAGAGCGGGGTGTTGAAGTCACCCACTATTATTGTGTGCGGTGCGATGTATGCTTTGAGTTTTAGTAAAGTTTCTTTTACGAATGAGGGTGCCCTTGCATTTGGAGCATAGATATTCAGAATTGAGAGTTCTTGATGATGGATTTTTCCCTTGATCAGTATATAGTGTCCTTCTGTGTCTTTTTTGATGACTTTAGGTTGAAAATCAATTTTATCTGATATTAGAATGGATACTCCACCTCGTTTCTTGGGGCCATTTGCTTGTAAAATTGTTTTCCAGCCTTTTACTCTGAGGTAGTGTTTGTCTTTGACACTGAGGTGCGTTTCCTGCATGCAGGAAAATGCTGGGTCTTGTTTACGTATCCAGTCTGCTAGTCTATGTCTTTTAATTGGGGAATTGAGACCATTGATATTAAGAGAGATTAAGGCATAGTGATTATTGCCATCTGCCATTCTTGACGCTATCTTTATGTTTGAGTGGTTATCTACTTTTGGGTTTGATTCAAGAAGGTTATTATCTCATTTTTTCCAGGGTGGTGTTTCTCTCCCTGTATTGGAGGTTTCCACCTATTATCCTTTGCAGGGCTGGATTTGTGGAAAGATATTGTGAAAATTTGGTTTTATCATGGAATGTTTTGGTCTCTCCATCTATGGTGATTGAGAGTTTTGCTGGGTATAGTAGTCTAGGCTGGCATTTGTACTCTCTTAGCGTCTGCATGAGATCTTCCCAGGATCTTCTGGCTTTCATAGTCTCTGGTGAGAAGTCTGATGTGATTCGGATAGGTCTTCCTTTGTATGTTAATTGGCCCTTTTCTCTTACTGCTTTTAGTATTCTGTCTTTGTTTAGAACATTTGGTGTTTGATTATTATGTGACGGGAGGTATTTCTGTTCTGGTCCAGTCTGTTTGGAGTTCTGTAGGCTTCTTGGACATTCATCGGCATCTGTCTTTTTAGGTTAGGGAAGTTTTCCTCCATAATTTTGTTGAAGATGTTTACTGGCCCTTTAAGTTGCAAATCTTCACTCTCATCTATATCTATAATCCTTAGGTTTGGTCTTCTCATTGTGTCCTGGATTTCCTGGATGTTTTGGGTTACACGTTTTTTGCATTTTGCATTTTCTTTGACTGTTGAGTCGATGCTTTCTATGGAATCTTCAGCACCTGAGATTCTTTCTTCCATCTCTTGTATTCTATTGTTGATATTTGCATCTATGACTCCTGATTTCTTCCCAAGGTTTTCTATCTCCAAAGTTGTCTCCCTTTGTGATTTCTTAGTTGTTTCTACTTCCTTTTTTAGTTCCTGGATGGATTTGCTGAGATCCTTCACTTGTTTGTTTGTATTTTCCTGTATTTCTTTAAGGTATTTTTGCATTACCTCTTTCAGGATTTCTTCCTGATGACCCACGTTCTCCTGCATTTCTCTGAGAGATTTTTGTGTTTCCTCCTCATGGGAATCCATCTGTTGATCCATTGTCTCCTGCATTTCTTTAAGCAGTTCTCATGTTTCCTTTGTAAGGGCATCTAACCGTTGATTCATTTCTTTAAGCAATTGTTGTGTTGCCTCCTTATGGTAATTCGTCTGTTGACCCATATTCTTCTGCATTTCTTTATGCAATTTTTGTAATTCCTTTGTGAGTGCATCTACCCGTTGATTCATCTCGTTAAGCGATTTTTGTGTTGTCTCCTTGTGCGCCTCCATCTTTTGATCCATGTTCTCCCGCATTTCGCTAAGCAATTTTTGTGTTTCCTTTGTAAGGGCTTCTAACCGTTGATTCATGTTCTCCTGTAATTCTTTATGAGATTTATTTGTGTCCTTCTTGTGATCCTCTAATAGCATCATGAGAAGTGATTTTAAATCCAGATCTTGTCTTTCGGGTGTGGTGGGGTATCCAGGACTTGCTGCTGTTGCAGAGTTGGGTTCGGATGGTCCCATATTACTTTCAGTTAGTAACATTCCTATGTTTGCCTTTTGCCATCTGGATACCTCTGATGTTAGTTGGTCCTGCTGCCACTGGCTGTTGGTTGGACCTCCTGTGAGCCTGTAAAGCTATTTCTGCCCCCCCCCCCGATTACCAGGATTCCCCTGGCACCGATTTCTGGGGCCTGCCTGCTCCTGAGTGACTTTGGAGCCCTGATGTGCCTTGCCCCAAGTGATCTTATATTGGGGAGTCCTTGCACATCCAAAGGCTCAGCCTAGTGGATTCCTGGAGCAGAGGTCGCCAAAGGGAGGCTGGTAGGCTCCTGCCCTGTGCAGGGGTGTGTGATCTCTCCCGGGGGTGAGGGAGCGTCCCTCTGCCAGGCAGAAGTCCCACAGCAGAGCTAGCATGCTGGTTACTGCAGATCCGCCCAGCTCTTGGGAGCCACATGCACACAATCTGCCCCAGACCCAAGTGATATTATGCCTGTCTGTCTCAGAGCCTGGCTGTCCCAACTTCTAGGCCACTGGAGCAAAGATGGCTGAGTGCACTCTGCACTCTCTCAGTGGCGCTGGTCACCCTGCAGAGGCGATGGCCTGCAGATCTGGCACTGAGAAGACCACAGCGCTGTCCCGTTCTTGGGAAAAGGTGGAAGCCCCAACAGGCCGTGTCCCAAGTGATGTTATATTGGGGGGAGAGCCTGGGTACCTGTCTCTTCAGTGCAGTCTGCAGGAACAGAGGTCGCGGAAGGAAAGCTGGTAGGCTCCCGCCCAGTGCGGGGTCACTCTGCCAGGCAGAAGTCCCACAGCAGAGCTGACGCGCTGGTTACTGCAGATCAGCCCAGCACTTGGGAGCTGCATACACACAAGCCGCCTGAGACCCAAGCGATATTATGCCTGTCTGTCTCAGAACCTGGCTGTCCCAACTTAACAGCCACTGGAGCAAAGATGGCGGAGTGCACTATGCACACTCTCTGTGGCGCCGCTCACCCTGCAGATGCGATGGCCTGCAGATCTGGCACCCAGACGACCACAGCGCTGACCCGTTCTTGGGCTCAGACGGACGCCCCAACAGGCCGTGTCCCAAGTGATGTTATATTGGGGGAAGAGCCTGGGTACCTGTCTCTTCAGTGCAGTCTGCGGGAACAGAGGTCGCGGAAGGCTCATTCTTCCTTTCTTAAGAAAATTAGATTGAGGTAATTCAGGATAGTAGAGTCAAAAACACAATTTTATCTAAATATTTCCAAACAACCAATTGCATATTTCATTTATACCAGTACAGAATTATTAACATATATACATTTGTCCATGCATTTTTAAGTATGAGAGAGAAAAGACATTCAAGTAGATATGATAAAATATTAACAAGGTGGATTTGGATGAGACATATATGATTTTCCCTCACGATATTTTTGTTATTGAAATTTTCATAAATTTGAAGCCATTTTAAAAAAAAAGAAAAAATCAGAATCTGAAGACTAGCTACTGCTCTGTTTCCAATGTGCTTCAAATGTGAGGGAACAGAACATATCTGAGGAGGCCTCGGCCCATAGCATGCTACAATGAAAAATCAGTCACTCATCCTGTCAGCAGGAAGGATTGGAGTCAAGACACATGGTACATTTTAGACACCTCAGCGTTAGGGATTCCAGCTATGTCAAAGACTGTGTTTGCATTACAGGTCAGTTTACCCTGTGCTATGTCCCTTCTTTCAGATTCTGGTTTGCAATACTTTGTGCTTACACCTACAGTTTCTAGCAAAGAGATTGTTTACATTCTCTAATAATACTAGCAAACAAACTGCTATTCCATTATCATCTAACTGGTTCTGCTTGGATTAAACATTGCTGGCTATTAACCATGGGTTTCACTTAGCAAAACCTGATCATACAGCTAGCCAGGAAGATAAAGATTAGGGGTGCCAAAGACAGGGAGGCTATAAATGAAGGACTGACAGATTGTTAACAAACAAATGGGTGAAAGAACAGGCAAACAGCAAGAACAAACAAACCCCACCAAACTTCATCCCCAGTGCTTTTCTATGTTATTGCTCCAACAACCCCTATAATGCCCTACTTCTAGAACATCTTTCTTCAAAGAAGTGGCTTTTTTTTTGTTAGAAGAGCCTTTGTGTGTTAAGGTTGTTTACAGCAAGAGCAAAGCAGCCCATTAAGGCTATAGGTGAGTTACTTGAATATCTTCTCTAGTAAATTTTATGACATTCATGAATCCAAAAGCAGTCTGAGACTTACTCTTTCAAACTGGTAATCTATAAAACCAGTGGATGAGACCTGTTGATGGTTTACTTCATTTGAAGGTTGCATTGATTCCACTGTTCACCTGAACTTCATTTGTCACAGGGTGAATGCACACTATATGAATTTTTAATGATCCTTTAGAATATACTAATCTCAACCGATATTCATTAATGAATATGAGGTGACTTTCAAAGAAAATTTGAAGCATAAGAGACAAAGCATTATTATTTTATAGACAACAAATGATTACATAACACTTCCTGTGAATTTTGTTTTTATCCCATTATTATAAAGATATGATTCAATATTTTTTTCTGAAGGTATAGTATTTTCAAAGAACAACAAATAAACAACTCTTATAGGCCAGGTGTAATTTTCTAGCAATAAGACCAAACACTTTTGTCTGACCCAAAACTATAACAATCTTTTAAAGGGATTTTTAAGGAGAAACTAGTGAAATATAATTAAGTGCAAACCATCATCTCTAGATGGTAAAGCATTATCCCCTAAAGATTAATTTAAATCCAGATTTTATGAACATGCAATAAGTTACTGGTTGTATAATATCGTGGTCCAAATGCATGATACTATTTAGACTATTATCCACAGAATCAATGGAACATACTTATTCCCACCTCCAAAAACCTCTTTTCCATCTCAAACATTTCAGATGAAATGAAGTGTAATACTAGTAGTTAAAGGTTTAAAAAATAAAAACAAACAACAAAAAGTCCATTTACAATGTGAAGACAAAATTCTCTGAATTTCTAAATGGAAACACAACTAGTATTTTTCCAATTGCAGTGAAAAAACTATCAACTCTTGCCTTACACTTTCTCCTTTAGCCAAATTCTGAGAAAAGAAACAATAATTTTTGTGTGTAGCCTGACAAAATGATGAAACTTCATTATTTTTCTTGTTCTCTGTCTCATACCCTGACATAGATACCATTATCTTTATCTCTAAAAGATTTCTGAAATATTTTTACTAACTAATATCCCCTCAAAATAAAAAAGATGAAAATAGAAGGATAGAATTATCTATGGGCTACGACTGGTTGCAGATAGACTGGATCTGGACTGGGTTAATGTCAATTAAGAAACTACTAATTTTATCACAGTTGACTTTCATGTTTTAAAAGTTCAGACAAAAAAAAAAATAAAACCAAAACAAAAACAACCAAAACTAAAGACCTACTGGGAAACTCTGTTGCATAAACAGGAATCCTGATTATAAAAAGACGGATACCATGCCTATGATGGTTGATGACTTCCTTGTTGGAACAAAGTCTGTTCACTTTTATAACCTGAACAGTGGCAATTCACTTAGCTAAATAAGGATACTATTGGGATGGGGAAAAGAGAAGAGAGACTACTGAATATCAAAGAGCAACAGTAAGAAAATAGAGAAGATACCATGAACCATTCTTTAATTAGTTCTCCAACTCTTCCATGGATAACTAAAAGTTAATATGAGCAAGTGAGAAATATAGATTCATTGAACTGCACATTCAAACACAGGGATGCTTCACTGGAGAAAGTGTAGAGGGTAGCATGTTGAGTCTATATGAACTCAAGGATGACTACTTACGCTGCAGATTAATTCATGATTTTCTTCAGACTGTTTCCAAACACACTTTTTGTTTACCTTTATTTATTTCTTTTCTTCCAATGAAGGCTTTCTTTTGACTGGTAGTTTCACAGGGATCATAGTTTTTTTTAAATTAATAGTATCATGCGCGAATAAATTTAATCTAATCCCATTTACAAGACCATCAAAAATACCTTGAAATAAACCTATGCAAAGAAATGAAAAACATTAAAGTTAAAACTTTATTCATTTATTTTTTATTTATTTATTTAGTGTGTATCCGTGCACAGAACTTTTACAGGGTTCTATTATATTTTTTTCTTTTTTTCAGTTCTTAGTGGATATTTTATTTATTTACATTTTAAATGTTATCCCCTTTCCAGGTTTCCCCTCTACAAACACTCTATCCCATCCTTGCTTACCCTGCATCTATGAGGGTGTTCCCCCACCCACTAACCCACTCTCTCCTTGTTGCCCTAGCACTCCTCTACAATGGGGCATCAAGCCTTCACAGGACCAAGGGCCTCCCCTCCCACTGATGCCAGATTAGACCCCTTCAGCTCCTTCAGTCTTTGCCCTAACTTCTCCATATGGGTCCCTGGGCTCGGTCCTGTGGTTGGCTGCAAGCATCCACATCTGTATTGGTCAGGTTTAGCAGGGCCTCTCAGGAGACAGCTATATCAGACTCCTGTCAGTAGCACGTTTTGGCATCAGCAATTGAGTCTGGGTTTGGTGTCTCCATGTGGGATGGATCCCCAAGTGATGCAGTCTCTGGATAACCTTTCCTCCAGTCTCTGCTCTAGTCTTTGTCCATATATTTCCTTAGGACAGGAGCAAATCTGGGTTAAAATTTTAGAGGTGGGTGGGTGGCTCTATCCTTCAACCAGAGGGCCATGTCTAACCTCTGGAAATGGTCTTGACAGGTTCTCCCTCCCCTTTGTGGGGTATTTCAGCTAATGCCATCCCTATGGAATCCTGGGAGGTTCTTGCTTTCCGGGCATCTGGGACTTTCTGGTTACTAACCCCAGTTCACCATCCCTCATTGCTACAAATGTCTGTTCAATGTCCTGAACATCTCCTCCATCTCTTCCCATACATGATTCTTCCCCTTTATTTTCCCTTCCTCTCTTCTCTTAATCCCAAGTCCCTTTCACCCTCTACTTCTATTGATTATTTTGTTCCCCCCTTCTAAATAGTACTGAAACATTCACTCTTTGGTCTTCCTTCCTCATGAGCTTCAAGTGGTCTGTGAGTTGTATCCTGGGTATTCCACATACTTTGCCTAATATCCACTTATCAATGAGTATACACCATGTGTGGTTTTTTGTGACTGAATTACCTCACTCAGGATGATATTTTCTAGATACATCCATTTGCCTAAGAATTTCACAAATTCATTGTTTTTAATAGCTGAGTAGTATTCCACTGTATAAAGATACAACATATTTTGTATCCATTCATTTGTTGAGGGATATCTGGGTTGTTTCCAACTTCTAGCCATTGTAAAAATGGCTGCTATGGACATAGTGGAGCATGTTTTCTTATTACATGTTGGAGCATCTCCTGAGTATGTGCTCAGGAGAGGTAAAGCTGAGTCCTCAGGTAGTATTATGTCCAATTTTCTGAAGAATGGCCAGATTAATTTCCAGAGTGTTTATACCAGCTCAAAATCCCACCGACAATGGAGGAGTGTTCCTCTTTCTCCATATCCTCACCAGCATCTGCTGTCATTTGAGTTTTGATCTTAGCCATTCTGACTGGTGTGAGGTGGAATCTCAGGGTTGTTTTATTTGCATTTCCTTGATTACTAAAGATGTTGAACATTTCTTTAGGTGCTTCTCGCCCATTGGCGTTTCCTCAGTTGAGGAAACATTTTTAGTTCTTTGTTTAGTTCTGTATCCCATTTTTAATAGGCTTATTTGATTGCCTGGAGTCTAATTTCTTGAGTTCTTTGTATATATTGGATATTAGCCCTCTATCTGCTGTAGGATTGGTCAAAATCTTTTCCTAATCTGTTGCTTGCCATTTTGTCCTATTGACAGTGTCTTTTGCTTTATAGGAGTTTTGCAATTTTATGAGGTCCCATTTGTCAATTCTTGATCTTAGAACATAAGTCATTGGTATTCTGTTCACAAAATTTTCAGTTTGCATGCGCCAGTAATTATGTTATAACTTGCAATTATCCACAGTTTATGAATATTTTGTTCAAATTCTTTCTTTCCTCATTACAATTTACAAAAATTTACTGAAAGCCTAAGTTTATTGGCTATCTTTTCTGTGGTATTCAACAGTTATCATTATAGAGGTTCTTCACTGAGCTAGATTTGTTTTTAATTTATTTAATCTTTATTTTTTTTTTTACAGTCCAGATTTTATCGCCCTCCTGATCCACCCTCTGACTATTCCTCATTTCATACCTCCTCCCTCAACCATCCCTATGTACCTCTGTCTCCATGAGGATGTCTCCAACCCCCAACCTCCAACCCACCAGACCTTCCTATTCCTTGGCACCTCCAGTTTCTTGAGGGTTAGATGCATCTTCACTGAGATAAATTTTGAATTATCTTTTGTTTAGCATTTGAACAAGATTTATTTTGATACTTACACACACACACACACACTTGAAATTTGTTCTTATCTATACCCTTCTCTATGCCCTCCTCCAGCTCTAGTCTTTTATTTTATGTGTATGGGTGTTTTGAGTACCTATAGTTCTGTGGATCATGTGCGTGCTTAGTGTCTATGTTTGTCAAGAAGGTGAAAGATCACACTGTATCCTCTAGAACTTGAATTACAGATAGTTGTGGGCAACCATGTGGGTGCTGTAAACCAAACCAACATTCTCTGTAATGTAAATAAATTCTCTTAACTGCTGAACTATCTCTACAAATCTCTTATTTTATACTATCTAGAAATGTATATTCTAGCCATTAGGCATAGTGAATCAATATAACAGAAATATATATTTAAATATACATAAAAATCTTAAAATAATATTCTAAGAAAAATTTTGAAACATCTAAGACAACAACCAAATATTTACCCAATTTATATTGACAGTCATAATAAAGATGGTTGAAAGCTATATGTAAGCAGAATAAATGCATTGGATACAATATTAGACCATAACATGCCATGGGAAAGAAGTTTCTTATAGGAATACAGAGGAAAGATGTGATTTGGAATATACAACCCAATCCTAATCTGTGATTTCATCATAGAAACTCAACTTCTCTTCAAACTTATTTATGAATTAACTCATTTCTTTGATCAAAAATCTCTATTGAATGTTTTTAGGGCAAGAGTTAATTCAATTTCAAACAGACTCTGAGAAACATGTGTATGAGAATAGACAAGAATATCGACTTTCTCTAGATATTGGATATTCACTCATTTCAGAGTTCTCTTCCCACCAGGAGTTCATGTTCTTACTCCAAAACCTATTCATTAAAAGGAAAAGAAATGTGTCTCCCATTCTTGGAATTTGATAGTAAAACAGTTTATAAAATTTTTCTAGATTGGATTAGCAAAAAATACCCAAAATTTAGTGTTGTGATGAAATACAGCATAATACTCTTTTTTTCCTTGTCTATCAAGCATAAAATGTACAAGGAATGATCCATATCTTATTTACTTTCCTTATTGCTATCTGTGTCAATGCCCTAACAAAACCAACTTAACAAATAAAGGGCTTATTTTACATCACACTTTGAGAGTACAACCAACTGTGGTGGAAAATGTAAGGTGGCAAGAACTTAAAGTAGCCATTCACATCAAAATATAAGCGAAAAGTGAATATTGGTATTCATCTAGAGTCCTCCTTTAAATGAAGTCCAAGACGCAAGCCTAAGTAAAGATAATACCCTACATTTGTATGTCTTCCTAGTTCAATTAACTTAATCAGATAATACACCCAGAAGCTAACCTAATATAAAAATTTCCTCAGGCTTATTTTCTAGATAATTCTAGGTTTCATTAAATTGAACATCAACACTAAATATCATGGTCATACTTTACATGTAGCATTGCTATCATTTATTTTTGCATTTGTATACTCTTTTGTATATTTCAGATGGCTAGGAAAAGATTAATAGTTCTATATCATTATATGTCATCAAGGATATGGGATCAGAGATGTACATTCTATATACAACTTGTTTTTATGAGTTTATTTTGATTTGAATACAATAATTCTAGAGAAAGTTTCAGAATGACTTCAAAGAATATGAGTTGTACTTTATAAGAAAATCCAGTCTCACTGTATTTAGAGATAATTTTTTGTATAATTATTTCTCAAGAAGAAATAAACACTACATTGTACAAAAGCAGTCATGCTTTTTAAAGTGAATACATCACAATAATGATACATCTTACATCTGTCACATGAACCATCTCAAATACCCTCAGCATCAGTCCCTACACTTTTTGAGGAAATAGGGTAAAAGTATTTACACAATTAACATCCTCTCCACGTTTGAAAACTGGCATTCATATACACTTGTCCTTGGGAGTGAATTATTTATCATCACATTCATCTTTTACCAGTTTGGAAGGTGATATGTATACCTCAGATTATACATAGAGGTAAGTTTGACTCAGGTTTGAAAAATCTTTTCTCCTGATAATTCAAAACCATAAACTTCATTAGCTAAAAAGAGAGTAAATGAGATAATTGCTATCCTTAATACTTGTACTATGATTTATTATTATATTTGTTTGCAACATGACTCTTTTAGAGTTTAATTAATCCCACTTAGCGTGTAAGTATCCTATATATCTGCCAACAGAAGTTCAATTTCTAGTTGCTGTTTATTAGCAAGATAATTGAGCTTATTACTTAAGCATGGTTCCTTCTTGGCATTCAGCCCAGATGGGATATTTTGTATGGATCATATCCACAGAAAGAAAGTGTACATATGCACAAAAGCAGATGTTTAAATAACTTTAAAAATTAAATTTTTTAGAGCAATATAAGCACCAAAATTAATTGGAGAGAAGACAATCAATTAAAATGCATTAAGTTCATAAACCAAGGTGCTTTCTGTTAAATTACTAAGTTATACTTATTAATCTTTGGAAGATCATGGGATATTATTTGAATACTCATACCTCAAAACTGCTGAAAATATTTACCAATAAATCTTAATTTATTAAGTTATTTTTGTCTGCTTATAACCTCTTTTTAAATTGAAATTGATTGTGAAACTTACTAAAATCTTTCTTGTTGAAGACTTACCAGGCTCTCAGTTTTAACATAAACATATTATGATATACACAGACAAGAAGGTACCAAATGGAAGTAGGTAAAGGGGTATATTACAAAAGTCTTGTGACAAAAAGTTACTTTAGTAATTAAAACTGGAAATATGACTATATGCATTTAATTTTCACATTAATTTTATTTCAACAACTTCTGGACAGACTGATATTAAAGTTGGGTTCAACATTTGGATAGCTGGAATCAATGAGAGAGAAATGTGAATATTTATTCATTCATTGCTATTGCCTATAAACATCAACAAATCTTACTGATGCCAAACAATCTGAGGAAGGACTTGAAAAAGACCAGGATATTATATATATATTTAATTGTAAAATGGAAGAGATGACAGGTCTGTAGTGTGACTAAGCTGCCAAAGCCACTTGCAATGCAAAGCTGGTTTTGTTCATGGGAACCCACCTAAAGAAAAAAATAAAAGGCAAACAAACAAACAAACAAACCTGATAAAATCTCATTTGATCTTCAATCTCATTTGATATTCACAGATACATTATGGAACCACACACACACACACACACACACACACACACACACACTAATAATTAAATAAATGATTGTATGAAAATTACAGGATCACTCTCCATTGATATACAATTCCTGCATTATGAGCAGTAAAATCCTTTTGTTTCTCACGACTTCCATTTTTATATATTAATAAATTGTTTTATTTATTTACATTCCAAATGTTGCCCCCTTTCTTGGTCCCCACTCCCTGAGTTATTCACCCCATCCCCCTTCCCTTTGCTTCTGAGAGGGTGCTTCTGCTATTTCTTAAACTGTTGCGTAATGGAAAAAGAAATAGAGGCTGGTGAGATGGCTCAGCGGGTAAGAGCACTAACTGCTCTTCCATAGGTCCTAAGTTCAAATCCCAGCAACCACATAGTGGTTCACAACCATCTGTAATGAGATCTGACGCCTTCTTCTGGTGTGTCTAAAGACTGCTAAGGTGTACTTACATATAATAATAAAATCTTTGGGCCAGACCTAGCAGTGGTCCTGAGTTCAATTCCCAGCAACAACCACATGATGGCTCACAACCATCTGTACGGCTACAGTGTACTCATATACATAAAATAAATAAATAAACAAATCTTTAGGGCTGGAGAGATGGCTCAGTGGGTAAGAGCACCTGACTGCTCTTCCAAAGGTCCTGAGTTCAAATCCCAGCACCCACATGGTGGCTCACAACCATCTGTAAAGTGATCTGACGCCCTCTTCTGGTGCGTCTGAAGACAGCTACAGTGTCCTTACATAAAATAAATAAATCTTTGGGGAAAAAAAAAAGAAATAGTAATCCATCATTATATTCCTGGAATTGATCAAAATATTAGGTTCCTAGTTAAAGGCTTACAAAAGTAATATTGAATGCAAATGCAAATATAAGGTGAATGTGTATGGGTCAATAACTACAGAATTAATAGATTAATAACTAAATTTATGTTGTCACATGTTTTGCTATAAAACAATGAAAACTGTATGAATTTTGTTTTTCATTCTTACTATATCACATAAAATACATCTGATATGCAATAAAGATATTTTTTAAAATATTAACTACCAAAGAAAATAAGTAAAAAAAATGTTCTAAATGTTGATACATAATAGTATCAGACACATGTTCTTAAAAATGCCTATGCAATGTTTTAATAATTTACTCTAATTAATTTATTTTAATTGTGTTGGGGGAATAGGAACATGCTCATATAAGTACCCTCAGAATCCAAAAATGGGAGTCAGATCACCTGGAACTATAGTTATGAGATAACTGATGTGGCTACTAAGAACTGAACTTGGATCTCCTGGATAATAGAAGGCATGTAGATCCTTTAGCATACAGATAAGCACTTGAAAAACCAAAAAGGTTAAGCAAACAGGTCTCTTTTAAAAGAGAGACTTACAGTGTGTTTTCAATCCAGAAGTTTGGAAACAAACGTGGTTGATAGCCTAGAGACTGTTGCCCTTTCTGTGTGACCAGGCTACCACATATTCACCTTATCTTAATTTGGTTCATCTTGAAAATGTTTCCTCAGTTAATTTTTGGAATGAATACATATATACATGTATCGCTTGTTCTTTATGAGAGTTTTGATGTAGTCATGTCTTAACTTTGTTGTGTACACAGGATTGAGTTGATTAACATCAGGAAACTTTTTCCCAAATTGTTCTATGCTTAAGTATACCTAAAATGAACTACTCAATGTCAGACACTTAAAGATTGAACAAACCCTGGATACTGAATTGTGATGACCCAAACTGTCTTCAAATCTTTCCTAGATGGTCACTCCGCTGGTTGTGGTAGTCACAGAGACATCCCAACCCTTCAGTCTCTGCACATTGGAAGAGCAGTCTATGGAGCAGTATCCCAGCTTTGAATTTCCTATTTTAATGCCCTCTTTATAAGCCTACTTTGAAGTGATGTCCTGAAACTACAGCTTGGGAAAGAAGCTATGTATTGCTTCTTTGAAAATTCACTGTCCTAAAAAAATAAAACAAAAAAGATGATCTTTTTGGTTATTGAGCTACATTTTCTATGTACCAAGTAACAGAATTTAGGGCGAAAAGAAAATATAACTTTCTGCTCTCTTTTCTTCCTCAGAAGCACAGGAGATAAATATAACATAGCTGGTTAGAAGAAAAAGTCTCCCTTGGACTTTGAAAACATTTCATCAAAATGAAATAGAATATATATTATATTTTATGCAGTTCTTCCCTTCTCTGGTTTCAGTTGTTTTTCTGTGTGTCCTCATTTCTACATGCATTGAAAATATTTCTAAGAGTCTTCATGACACCTGTTTAAAAATGCAAATGGTACTTTTTTCTTGAATCACTTGTATGGAGTTTTCCTAGACTTCTGTCACATGTGCACATAGCACACCTAGCATTGTTGTTATCAGTAATCATTGACAGAATATAATAGTAGTTTTTAAATTCAAGAAGGATGAACTGTATCAGAAACGAAGTACAAGGAATATAGAAAAGAAAAATGAGAATCAGACACATTTCACATATCAAATGATGTCCAAGAAGGAGGAAGAACAAAATATGGATACTCTGGTCCGTCTTAGAAGGGGGAACAAAATACCCACAGAAGGAGTACAAAGACAAAGTGTGGAGCAGAGTCTGAGGGAAAGACCATCCAGAGACTACCCTACCTAGGGATCCATCCCATATACAGTTACAGAACCCAGACACTATTGTGAATGCCCACAAGTGCTTGATGCTGGAACTGGTCACCTGGGAGGCTCTACTAGTGCATGACAAATACAGAGTGGGGCACTCTCAGCCAGCCATTTAACTGAGCACAGGGTCCCCATTGGAGGAGCTAGAGAAAGGACCCAAGGAGCTGAAGGGGTTTGCAGTGCCATAGGAGAAACAATGATATGAGCCACCCAGTACTCTCAGAGCTCACAGGGACAAAACCATCAACCAAAGAGTACACATGGAGTTAGCCATGACTCCAGATGCATAAGCAGCAGAGAATGGCCTTTTTGGACACCAAAGGGAGGAGAGACCCTTGGTGCTGGAAAGGCTTGATGTCCAGTGTAGAGGAATACCAGGACAGGGAAGCAGGAGACGGTTTATTGGGGAACAGGGGGAGGGGAAATGGCTTATGGGATTTTGGTGGGAGAGAAACAGGAAAGGGAACAACATTGGAAATATAGATAAAGAATATATCTAATAAAAAACAGATTTTTTTAAAAAGAAAAAATAATTAACTTACCTATAATGCTGACAGTTGAACATTAAATCTAAATCTCAAATTGGTCTGAGAGTACTAGGATTATAACTCACATCATAGAGTCCTTGCTGAGGTCCTGCATTTGAACTGCAAAACTCATGTTAACAATAACAACAGCAAAAAAGTCTGGAATGTTGAGACAGGGTGTCTTATACTCTAATCCTTGCACTATCAAAATAGAGGTATGTTCCCTGGGATTTGTTGGCCAGCCTTCCTAGCTCATTCAGTGGGTATCAAGCCAATGAAAAATACTGTTACACACAAACCAACAAAAAAACAAATACTCCCACCCAAACCAAAAACAACAACAAAAATATCCAAAGTGGATTTTATGTTTAAGAGCAATATCCAAACTTGACAATACACACACACACACACACACACACACACACACACACACACACACACACACACATACACACAGCTTTTGGGTTCATCAGAAATATAGGTTGGTTCTATACTGGCTTCCATAACTTTGCTTATAAATAATCACCCACAGGAAATGCCATCACTGGGAGAAATCTTGAAAACATGTTGTTGATTCTATGTAGCCAGACCTACCACTGATCATCTGTTTTATTGGCAACTTTCTTTCCATATCACCTTTGACAGATCTACATTTCAGTCCTTTCAGTCAAGGATCAAAGAACACAGCATGACAAGTTTTCAAGCCTAGAATCCTGAAAGTCTAACAGAGAGGTTTCTAATTTTTCAAACTAACCCATAGAAAGTTTAGTGCCTCAATGGAAATAATGATAGTTAAAATATATTATGCACTGACTCCATTCTCTGAGACTGTAGTTAAGTCTTTAGTAGTAAATAAAATTTATAATACATATTTGTATATGTATGCAATAAAACTTAGTCATATTCTCCATCAGCAGCAGCAGCAGCACAAATTAGTACTTATGAAGTTTGTAATTTGAAGCATAACTATCTACTTATAATGAGTCTAACAGATCAGGAAACATGAAGTAATTCAAGTCCAGAAGAACCCTTTCTTGGTAGAAGTTAAAATTTACCATGTAGAATACACAGAATAGATCTAATAACTTGGCATTTGGATGTAGTCACTTGCCATTCTGGTATTCCCCCAAACTGCAGATGTTGAAGCCTGCCAGTCGGATAATAATCCTCCCACCAACCTAATAATGAGTAGTAATGGTCAAGATGAGTGGGTGAAATATGGCTGGCATAACAAAGAAGTCATTTCTTCCAGTTGTCTCAGTATATTTCAGTAAATATTCTGCAACATTGTTTGCTTTTTTATAACAAATAACATATGGGAACATAATCCACTAGTGGCATCCTGCCACAGGATAACATATATGTCCCATAATGCCAGTTTGTAGTGGAAATAAAGTTGTCAAATGGTATATGGAGAGGATTCTTTACATTATATTGTAACCATCTCCCTTGTATTATGGCTGTTATTTTGATAAGTATGATCAAGTGCAATAATAAACTTGGAAGACAACTTTGTTTTCTTTGGAAAACTTTTCACTTTTGGCTACTATGAATATTATAATTTCTGTACTGACCTTACATTTTTCTTGTTTACAATCAATGGTATAGTAAATGAAAACTAGGACAATTAATTTGCTCAGTCCAATAAATGAGTCTGTCATATAGTTAAATTCCAGAGAGTCAGATTTAATATAAAGAAGATACTGAGAGCTGAGAAATTATTCTAAGCTCCTTATAGAATGTGTAATGGGCAGTCCAAGGCCAGGCAATATTATTGTTCTTAAACTTGCTCTGTCTTCATATACCGAAATGCCATAACTTAATCAGTAACTTCTTGGATTTTCACCTAGTTAAAACAAGGGATCTTTACAAATTCCAGAAACAGGTAGATTCATGGAACAGATATCTGCAAGTAAAAGAGAAATTCCTTAGTGATAATAGTAAATGTCAGGTTATAAGCAGAAGGTTCACTAGAATGACTATAGAAGCAGGGGCAGTGTGTAGCTGAACCTGAAGAGATATCATCCCATGGCTGGTTCTGTTGACAGGTAGAAATTTATGTACTTAAAGAAAACCATTGAGAAGCGATAATAATTTGAATGATCATCAATTCTACTCTAGAATATTTTGTTAAAAAATATTTGTCCACTGTTTCCATTTCTGTTTGTCCCTGTTTCATTCTCTGTCTCTGTTTCTGTCTCTATCTCTGTCTCTGTCTCTGTCTCTTTCTGTGTCTTTCTGTCTTCCTCCGTCTTTGTCTCTGTCTCACTCCCCGTGTGTGGGGTGTGTGTGTGTGTGTGTGTGTGTGTGTGTGTGTGGTTTTGTGTGTGTGTGTGAGAGAGAGAGAGAGAGAAAGAGAGAGAGAGAGACATTCCAAATTGGAGGGCAAACTCACTGTCAGTTCTTTCATCGTACCTTCTTAGAGAAAGCTTAATTTTTCATGTTTTCTTTTGTTCTCCAGGTACCTGGTTCACAAGCTTCTTGATCTTCTTCTGTTTCTGTTCCTCATCTCACCATATGGCCACTGGAATTAAAAGGTTATGATACTGTACCTGGTTTTGCAGTTGTGCTGGGTTTGTGCACTCAAGTTCTCACTCTGACAGTGAGTAGAGTACCCACTAAGCAATCTGTGTGTCTTATGTTATATAATAAAAATGTCAATAAGATCATTTAATTTTATTTTCAATCAATAAACAATAGAATAGATGTAAGTCTAAATAGAAAACTCCATATACTTAAATGTGGTATATAGTATATATATTATCATATATAGTATAGGTACCATTAAGTGATAAAACACAGAACTAATTATATTCTTTGTTCTTTGGTTTTGTCGTAATATTCTAACATCCTTTCTATCTTCCTGAGTTGGTTTTCGTCCACTTTGGTGTATGTCATGTAAATTTACCTTAGTCATATATAAAAGGATTCCAAAGTTAACAATTCAATGACTTATCGTTGAGTTAGAGAGTCAGATTTTTTCCACTTGTGTCCACCTTTTGACACAATGAGGTAATGTAAAGGAAGAAGAAGGTCAGAGAAATAGTAAATTAGGAAGTTTAAGTGGAATTCTTGTTTAGAAAGATGTGGCAGAAAATGCTCTGACTTGCTGCTAATAGAGGCAGAGACACTTCTTCAATTAATAAAAGAGAGATGCCATAAAAAGACACCTTTATGTCAAGGCTGATGCTTCAATTTTCTATTATTTTTACGTTAGAAGTTTGGACACAGATATTTAGACACAATTCATAAGAAGATAGAGTTGAGGACTCACATTAGAAGGCCTAGATTGGCAAGGGAAAGTAAATCTAACTCATTTGAGAAAGCACTAAGAACTCATGAGTCCTAAAACAGTTCAGTCAACTTTATGTTGGTAAAGGTTGAGAAACAATGAAACAAGTGACTGCAGAAAGAGTGGGATTTGACAATTTAGTGACAAGTGATGTACACACATAGAGATCAAGTATTTTAGATTTAGAATTCATTTAACAAGAAGAAAAATGCCTTTAGAACCAGTGGATTTGGAATAGGAGTTCTATACTTCCCTTACATTTTCATTTAAGTCCTGGAGTTCAGTGGTAACGCTAGGGTTAGAAAATCAAACTGTATGGTCCTCACAGCCTTCTGCAACTGGAGTGTTTTGTCCACATATTCGGAAGGAATGAATTTCAATTAATATCAGGATCATGAGTTACACTGCTTACATTGGGTTAAAATTTCCTCAAGTTCACTGTATAGTTATTTAATCTTGGCTACAATTTACTTAGTTAGGAACTTGATATCAAGGCTCACACACAACCTGGAAGGTGCTGATTTGTCAAAAGTGCTGATAGACAGCAAAATGCCTTGTAAACCATGACATGACATGCTGATAAAACTGCCATCACTATATCTTCAAATTTAATTTATCCATTCTGACAAAATAATATCTTTTCAAAACATGACTCTGTGTCACGTGGAGCTAACCTTATAAATTACAATGTTATAAAACTAATAAGGAAGATGGAGCAAAGGATTTGTAATTAACAGACATACTTTCCCTGCAGAAGAAAACATTGATTCTGACTTCTTAGGTCTGTCACTATTTGGTAGCTCAAAACTGCCTGTAACTCCAGCTCTTGGGTGTCTGATACCTCCATCTATTGAGGACACCTGTACTCGTATGTAGCCATCTATACACAGACACACATACTCATTATTAAAAGATAAAATAAATCTTAAATGTTGCAGTTAAATCAACCAAAGCACTTTCTATTCTCCCACAAAACCCAAAACAAACCCAAATAAACCAAAACAAAACTGCTTGTAGTGACTAACTGTATCTGTCTGAACTATGAATGCCCAGATTTTTGTTCACATATTATTCAAACTATTAACAAAGAGCACAGATTTTTCTCCAAAAGGGTGGATAGTTCTCATCAATCCTTTGAAAGAGTGAAGAACAACCTCCCCCCATCCACAGCAGGAATAATCATTCAAGAGTCAATTTTCTCATTAGAACTATCAGCACTTCTACTTGGCTTCCTGTCTCTCAGCGCATCTTGCAGTTTTTCCATCTGTTTATATGCATAACCATGCAAGCCAATTTTTTCTAATAAACATGTTTAGAGATATGTACACAGAAGCACACCATACCATGTAATTGTTAAGTCTTTAAAGAGAAATTAACCTCATAAAATAACTTGTTCCCAAGAGTCGAGCATTTGCCAAAGTGCAGTATTAAAAAAATTTGATGGTGAAAGGTTATAATAAATATTAATTCAAATTGGATTTTAAAAGTAAACAATGCAAGTATTTAGAAGAATCCTCAGTTGAAGTCAATTTTTCAGTCAGGGTTTTTAATATCCATTTCATGTCTAGCTAAGGCAAACTTGCACTATTGTGGGTTTTTCAAAAGCCATTTATTTTATTTTAAGTTCCAAATCCAGTAGCAGTCAAATCTTAGTGACATCTGAAATAAATAGCTTTTAGAATTTTTTTTTAAAAATAACTTCAATGGACACATACAAAAGGAAAAGTTAGTATTTGATTCCTAATTCAACACACATTTCATTTTGGCCTGTGAACTTGAGTTCTTTTTCTAAATGATGCCATATATATCACATTTTTAACTCTTAAAAACTTCCAAATATATGCCACATGTTAATAAGTGAAAAAAAAAAGACAATCACTTTTCTTTGAAATAAGTTTCCTTTTTTTTTTTAATGCAAAACCCTGATTTGATTTACTGGAGCCCACTTCCTACAATGCCCAGTGAAAATTTTGGGATTATAAAGAAATACTCTTTCAGGCTCAAGGCTTTCAGGGATATGCAGCAAAAGTTGGGAATGCTTACTGTCCTGAAATAATTCAATATGTAGCAGTGGAAAGGAAAGAAATTATTTTTAATGTTCTTGCTCAAGTATTTCTCATTTTAAGTAATTTTATTTTTTTTGATGCTTAATATTATATTCATCACATGGCTAGTAGGAAGAACATCATCTGGGAAGCACATTATTGGTGATTATCCTGATAGAGATGGTAGAGAGAGAGATAGAAGGAGAAGGAAGAGGCAGGAAGAGTTTGAAAACTTGCACTACATCTACGTCTGTTTCATGAATTAGGAGTGAGGAAGATCTGAAACTCCTAGATGGGTTAATCGAATGTCAGAAAAGAAACTGTCAACAAAGCAGCTGGAACTTGGCTTGATCTCTAAAGCTCTGCAACAGACTATAGAAGTTATAGCAAGTAATGATTGGAAGACACAAATGCATAATAAAGTTAGGATACAGCGCAAAGATAGAATAGACTATAGGTCAGCAGTTCTCAAATGACCAGAGATAGCCTATAAAAATTTCTCACTATTTCAAAACAGCAAAACAAAATTTAAAAGACAGTAACTTTTTTTGTTGTGTTTTATTTAGTGACTATAAGAGAAACATGCAAAAACATTTAAAAGACAAAGATACTTGGGCTCACAGTTTCAAGGTTTCAGCACAAGACCAGTTGACTTCATTACAGTCAAGTACATACGAAGTCAGGAATGCCAGAAAATAATTGTATGGGATGAGAAAGCAGCTAATTTCATGGCAGTCAGAAGAGAAAGTAACACTAACAGGCATGGGCTAGGGCCAAGACATGGCTTTTAACACCATGCCCCACAGTAACCCACTTCCTCCAATGAAACATAATTTATGCATGTTTCCATCCCCGTGTAGCCTAATAGATAGTGAATTCACTAATAAATTAAGTTGATTTGGTCAAAGCATTAATTATCTAATTAATCTCTTGGAGTTTCTTCATAGACATATTAGGAGGTGTGCTTTTCTGATCTAAGAGCTTTGCAGCCCAATAAGGCTGACCATCAAGTCAAGATCAACCATTGCCACAACACAATTTGTTTTATGCTTTTATTTTTTTCCTAAATAACCTGTGGACATGGTTTATTTAAATATATATTAAGTTTTATCCTTGAGAATTTCATACATGTATACAATGAAACATCATATCCCTCTCTAAATTCTCCATTTCAACTTTTCCCAATCCCCAGAAATAAAGATCCCTTCCAACTTTATATCCTTAGCTGTTTTTAGTGATAAACTAAGTACAATTAGAACTTTGCAAATATGTATGTGTGGCTCCATTCTCTAAAGAATGGGAAATCTACCAGTAGTTATGTACTCCAAAACAGACAAACTCTACTTCCCCCAATAGCTGTCAAATATCAATAGCTCTTTAGTAAGGGATAGTGCCTAGAGAATTCTTTCAAGATTTATGCTGAATTTTAGCTGAATTGATCTTGTGTAAATCTTATACAAGTCATAATAAAACTAACTCATAAATGTCACAATCAAGTTAAGATCTGAATTTTGCTTTTCTCTGGCTTTACATTCTACACTTCCACTATATTTTTGAGCTCTTATAATACTGATGCTGTTATATATGTTAACCAACATCAATATTAGAAAAATGATTGATTAGATCAGTGAAAGAGTTGGGACACAAGTCTTACCTTTGCCATTTGTACCAGGGAGCCAAGTGGCTCCAAAGCCTTCTGAGCACAGCCCACCAGGAGAGAGTGATCTCCCAGCAGCACTTTCACTTCTGAGTGCAGAGTTACACTCTCCACCTTCTCTCTGGAGGGGAACCGCTGGGAGAGCACAGGGCAGACAATCAGTGGAGCAGCTGGGACAGGGGTCTTCAGGCTGCCATCTGCACCTGGGAGCCAGGCAGCTCCACAGCCTTCTGTGCACAGACCCTGCCAGAAGAGAGTTGGTCTCCTAGAAGTACAGACACAGGCTTACAGGCCCACAGGAGGGACAAGCTCCTGCCAGAGACCGAAAGACCAATTAACACCAGAGATAAGCAGATGGCAAAAGGCAAGCACAAGAACCCTACCAACAGAAACCAAGGCTACTTGGCAACATCAGAACCCAGTTCTCCCACCACAGCAAGTCCCAGATACCCCAACACACCTGAAAAGCAAGAGTTGGATTTAAAATCATATCTCATGATGCTGATAGAGGGCTTCAAGAAGGATTTAAATAACTCCCTTAAAGAAATACAGGAAAACATGGGACAACTGGTAAAAGTCATTAAAGAGGAAACACAAAAATCCCTTAAAGAAATATGGTAGAACATGGGTCAACAGGCAGAAGCCCTTAAAGAGGAAATACAAAAATCCTTTAAAGAATTACAGGAAAACACAAACAATCAAGTGAAGGAACTGAACAAAACCATCCAGGATCTAAAACGGAAGTAGGAACAATAAAAAAAATCACAAAAGGAGACAACTCTGGAGACAGAAAACTTTGAAAAAATAAGGAGTCATAGATGCAAACACCAACAACAGAATAAAAGGGATAGAAGAAAAAATCTCAGGTGCTGAAGATATCATAGAAAACATTGACTCAACAGTCAAAGAAAATGTAAAATGCAAAAAGCATATAACCCAAAACATCCAGGAAATCAAGGACACAATAAGAAAATCAAACCTAAGGATTATAGGTATAGAAGAGAGCAAAGATTTACAACTTAAAGGGTCAGTAAATATCTTCAACAAAATTATAAAAGAAAACTTCCCTAACCTAAAGAAAGAGATGCCCATGAACATACAAGAAGACTACAGAACTCCAAACAGACAGGACCAGAACAGAAAGTCCTCTGGCACATAATAATCAAAACACCAAATGCACCAAAGAAAGAATATTAAAAGCAGTAAGGGGAAAAGGGCAAGTAACTTATAAAGGCAGACCTATCAGAATCACACCAGACTTCTCAGCAGAAACTGTGAAAGCTAGAAGGTCCTGCGCAGATCTCATACAGACCCTAAGAGAACACAAATACCAGCCTAGACTACTATACCCAGCAAAACTCTCAATCACCATAGTTGGAGAAACCAAGATATTCCATGATAAAACCAAATTTACACAATATCTTCCAACAAATCAGCCCTACAAAGGATAAAAGATGGAAAACACCAACACGAGGAGGGAAACAACACCCTAGAAAAAGCAAGAAAGCAATCTTCTTCCAACAAACTCAAAAAAAGATAACCACACAAACAATAAAAAGAACATCAAAAATAACAGTAACAATCACTATTCCTTAATATCTCTTAACATCAATAGACTCAATTCCCCAATAAAAAGACATAGACTAACAGAAATATTTTTCATGTAAACCTTCAATTTTATCAGAAAATTTTTGTAATTCCTCTTTCAATTAATTTAGTAATTTTTTTATGTCTACCATTTTATCTGATTATTTTTCATGATAATCTTTAATTTTAACCTGTTTTTCTATATATTTCTTCTATTTTATCAGAAATGTTTTCCATGTAAATCTCTGAATTTATCCCAAAATGTTTTTAATTCCACCTTCAATTAATTTACAAAAGTTTTTCATGTCTACCATTTTATCTGTATAATTTCCTATGAAATTGTCAATTTTAACAAGTTTTTCTATATATTTCTTGAATTATATCAGAAATATTTTTCATGCAAATTTTCAATTTTACCCCAAAATGTTTATAATTCCACTTTCAATCAACTTAGAATTATTTTTATGCCTACTATTTTATCTGTATAATTTTCCATGATAGATTCCAATTTTAACATGATTTTCTATATATTTCTTCAATTTTATCAGAAATATTTTCCAGGTAAATCTTCACCTTTATCAGAAAATGTTTATAATTCCATTTTCAGTCAACTCAGGAATACTTTTATGCCTACCATTATTATGTCTATATAAATTTTTTTGTGATAATCTTCAATTTTATCATGTTTTTCTACATATTTCTGCAATTTTATAAGAAATATTTTCCACATAAATCTTTGATTCTATCTTAAAATGTTTCTACTTTCTTTTTCAATTAATTTAGCAATGTTCTTTCTGTCTACCATTTAACTCTTTAATTTTCCATGAAAGTTGTCAATTATAATGTGTTTTTCTATATCTCTTCTATTTTACCAAAAATATTTTCCATGTAAATCTTCAATTTTATCATAAAATGTTTTTACTTCCTTTTTCTATAAATAAATAAATAGAAAAATGATTTGTAATGTAATGATGCCAACTTCAAAAATTCTCAATTTTTTAATGCATTATATGAGTAGTCTCTCTTAGAAAATTGTGTTTACCAGTTTGCAATTGCTCCAGCAATGGAGGAGTGTTCCTCTTTCTCCACATCCTCACCAGCCTGTGCTGTCACTTGAGTATTTTTTTTTCACACAATTATTTTGGACTTTAATTCTAAAGTTTCCTCAAATACATGTGCTGATCATTGCTTTGATGAAGACTCAATGGAACCTTTATGTTTCTTTAGAATCCCTCCCCGAGCTGGGCCTGATGGCATATGCCTTTTTTTGTTTTTATTGAATATAATCTTCATTTACATTTCAGATGCTAAAAACCTTTCCCGGTTTCCTCCCTCACTGATACCCCCCAACCCCTCCTCCCACCCCTTGCCTCCAAGTATATTCCCCTCTGCCCAACCCACTCCCACCTCCCCCACCCCTCGATTTCCATTTGCTGGAGCCTCTATTGAGCCTTCACTGGACCAAGGATTACTCCTCCCACTGATGCCCGACAAGGCATTCCTCGGCCACATTTTTGGCTGGAACCATGTGTACCCCTTGGTTGATGATGGTTTAGACCCTGGGAGCCCTGGGGCATCTGGGTGGCCAACATTGTTGTTCTTCCCATGGGGCTGTAAACCCCTTCAGCTCCTCCAGACCTCTCTCCAACTCCTCCATTTGGGACCCCACTCCCAGTCCAATGGTTGGCTTCTAGCATCTGCCTCTGTATGTGTAAAGCTCTGACAGGGCCCCTCTAGACACAACCAGGACATGCTTCTTTTGGTATGTGCTTCTTGTCTTCCATAAAAGTGTCAGGGTTTGGTCACTGTTTATAGGATGAATCCCCAAGTAGAGCAGTCTCTGCATGGCCTTTCCTTCAGTCTCTGTTCCACACTTTGTCTCCTTTATTGCTCCTGTGAGATTTTTGTTCCCTTTCTCAAAGGAACCAAGGCACCCCCACTTCAGTCCTCCTTCTTCTTCAGTTTTTGTGGTCTGTGAATAGTAAGTTGTTTATTTTGAGCTTTTGGGCTAACATCCACTTATCAGTGAGTGCATACCATGTGTGTTCTTTTGTGATTGGGCTACCTCGCTCAGGATGACACTTTCTAGTTCCATCCATTTGCCTAAGAATTTCATGAATTCATTGTTTTAATAGCTGAATAGTACTCCATTGTGTATATATACCACAATTTCTGTATCCATTCTGAGTTTTAATCTCAGCCATTCTGACTGCTGTGAGATGGAATCTCATGGTAGTTTTGATTTACATTTCTCTGATGACTAAGGTCTTTAAACAATTCTTTAAGCTGTTCTCAGCCATTGGAAATTCCTCTGTGGTGAATTCTCTGTTTATTTACCATTTTTAATTGGGTTATTTGGTTTTTTGGAGGTTAGCTTGATATAATATATATATATATATATATATATATATATATTATATATCAAGCAAAGATCAAGTGTCCATATCTGTGTGGGTTTACTTCTCAGTTTTTGATTCTACTCCATTGATTGACCTGTCTGCCTCTGTACCAATACCACACAGCTTTTATTACTATTGCTTTGTTGTACAGCTTTAGTCCAGAGATGTTGATTGCTCCAGAAGATTTTTTATAGTTGAGAATTGTTTTGGGTAACCTGGGTGGTTTCTTTTCCACATGAAGTTGAGAATTGCTCGTTCCATCTCTGTGAAGAATTGTGTTGAAATTTTGATGGCTATTGCATTGAATCTGTAGATTGCTTTTGATAAGATGGTCATTTTCATTACCTTAGTCCTACCAATTCATGAGCATGGGAGATCTTTCCATCTTCTCAAGTATTCTTCGATTTCTTTTTCAGGGATTTGAACTAGTACAACCATTCTGGAAATCAATCAGGTGGTTTCTCAGAAAACTGGAATTAGTTCTACCATTCTTCTTGTTACAGTGGAAGAAATAAAGCCTCTTCAATAAATGCTGAAGGTCTAACTGGCAGTCTGTATGTGGAAGTATGAAAATAGATCCATATTTATCACCTTACATAAGGACCTAACTACACCACTCTTGGGCATATACCCAAAACTTGCTCCAAAATACCAGAAGGATATGGGCTCCACTGTGTTCATAGCAATCTTATTTGTAATAGTCAGACACTAGAAACAACCCAGATGTCCCTCAACCAAAGAATGGATTCAGAAAATGTGGTTCATTTACACATTGGAGTACTATTCATCTATTAAAAACAAGAAATTCATGAATTTTGCAGGTAAATGAACAGAACTAGAAAATATCATACTGAGTGAGGTAACTCAGACCCAAAAGGGCATTCAGAGTATATACTTACTAATAAGTGGATATTAGCCAAAAAGTGCAGAATATCTAGAATACAACCAACAGAACAGAGGAAGTGTAACAAGCAGAGAGACTGAAGTGAGGATGCCTCCATCCCACTTAGAAGGGAGAACAAAATAATCATAGGAAGCAGAGGAAGGAAGGAATCTGAGAGAAAGAGGAGAGGAGGAGGGGAAAGGGGAATAAGATCAGGTGGCCAGGAGCGAAGCCCAGAGGGCCAGGAGAATAAATGGAAATAAACAGCCTCAGAAGGTGCAAGGTGGGGGTGCTCTTCAGAAAGTATCAGAGACCAGGAAGGTGAGAGATTTTCAGGACTTAATGGGGGTGACCTTAGCCAAAATGACTAACACTGGGGAAAGAAAACATGAAGATTCCACCTCCAGTAGACAAACAGGGTCTCAAATAAAAATTTCTAACTCAGAATTGTTCCTGTCTAACCTGCAGTCAAATGTCTAAACCAGAATTGTTCCTGCCTAAAAGAACTGCAGGGACAAAAATGGAGAAGAGACTGAAGGAAAGGCTGTCCAAAAAGTAGCCCAACTTGGGATTCATCTCATAGGAAAGGTATCAAGGCCTGACAATATTACTGAAGCTATGATGTGTCTAGAGACAAGAGTCTGGCATGGCTGTCCTCTGAGAGGCCCCTACCAGCAGCTAACTGAGAAGAATGCAGATATCTACATACCCAACCATTAAACTGAAGTCAGGTACCCCTATGATTAAATTAAGGCAAGAATTAAAGAAGATGAAGAGGCAGGTAACCCCAAAGGAAAACCAACATTCTGAACTAACCAGGACCCCAGAGAGCTTCAAAAAACTGAGTTACCAACCAGGAGCCTACATGAGTGGGTTGGAGGCATCTGGTACAAATATTGTAGAGGCCTGCCTGGTCAGGCCTCAGAGGGAGAAGATGTGCTTAATCCTAGAGAGACTTGAGGCCCCAGGGAAGGGAGAGGTCTGGTGATAGTGGGGAACACCTTCTCAGAGGCAAGGGAGAGGACCAACAGGATAAGTAACTGTAAGAGGGGTGACTGAGCAAGTGGTAATGTAAATAAAATAGAATAAAATAAAATAAGCTGTTTACATAATAAATTACAAAAACATGGAGCTAGTGATTCATACAAGTGTAGAAATGTGTCCCAAAATTTTCTAAGTTGAAAGTTAAAAAACTAGAACCTCATTATGTTACAATATTCTGAGATGGGATTGTTAGGTAAATGATGTCCTCATTTAAAAAAATAGAAAGATAGTTGGCTGCAGAGATGGCTCAACAGTTAAGAGATTCTCTGTCAGCGGACCCATGTTCAGTTTCTAGCTCACATCATGGTGGCCCATAACCTCTTTAACTCTACTTCCTGGTGATATGGCACCCTCTTCTGGCCCTTTTAGGGACCCAGAACACGTTATACACAGACATATGTACAGGTAAACTGTTGTACATAAAAAACAATAAATTAATCATAAAAGAGAAAGTTAGGATGCTACAGATCAGAGTTACATGTATATAGGGAGGGTCAGCAAAAATAATCAGTAAACTAGGAGCACCTGCAAATTCAAAAGGAAACCTTCAGAGGAAACTAACCACCCGGCACCTTATGTTAAAATTCTCACCAATATAACCAGGAAAAATGAGTGTCTACTGTTGAAGTTATTCAATGTTTAGTATCTGTAACGCTTATGCAAGAGAACTAACACAAACATTATACTTACAAAGAGTTTGTTTTTAGCACAATGGACCAAGTCATTTGAAGAAAGGACGAAGCATGAACTAGACTATCTATGTGGAGCCAAGAAGAAAAACTTTGTCAGAATGTGAGAGAACACATGACAACAGCTTAGGCCAAACAGCTGACATTTTTGGAAAAGAGAAAACTATGATAGAAAGAATTATTTCATTTCACAATATACTAATGAAATATGGAATGTGGGGTTTAATTAGGGGTTATGGTGTCTACAGATGCAGAAAGGTGGAGCCAGAAGGACACTGAATTTAAGGATCTACACTGATTTTCTATCAACTAGATTTTGTTGAATGAGTTTTGTAAACAAGTTAATTAACTGTCACCTAACAATTAGAAAATATTGGTTCTGTTTTTTTTTCAACTTCTTCACTCTTACACTTATTAGTCAAAACCTCATGTCTTTCTGCTAAATGTCACTTATAGCAAGTTTTATACTATATCTTTATTAGCATTTAAAGGACTATAGCAGAGATGATATTTAAAAGCAACTCCTACCATGAACAATCACAGATCTGGGTGGAAATATTACACCAACAGTTCACATGATGTTACATTTATATGTCTATCAGTTTCCCCCAGCATTTTTTCCCTTGGCCCATCTTCAGGTAAACTGCTCTCAAGGAACTCGTTCATGACACCACCATCTTTCCCAAGCACCACAATTAATCTCAACTCCCTATAAGTAAAATTTGTGTTCAAGCACCTATACTTATTCTGATGTATACTGATACCAAGTATTCAGGGTAAACTCCCTGCATTTTAAAACATATATATTGAATCTTTATTAGGTTTCTTTGAACACCATGCACTGAAAGTATACATTTTAACCTCAAGTATTTGTTTATCATTGCCTAAGGCAATTTACAGTGGTGTTCCTTTTAAAAGATGAGACTAGAATAAAAGCAATAGAATAGTGTATGAACTTATGGTAATGAATTTGCACATAAATACACACTCATCCTTTTTCAAATGTATCTTTAATACAAAGATTATAAAGTTATGTTACCTTAAACCCTATTCTCTTTGAACTAGATTTCTTTTTTCTATTTAAATGATGGCAAATATTTCCAATTTCTACCCTAATTTCTCTTTAAATACTGAAGTCATGTCAACAACATCAAGCAGGTATTTGAAAGCGGAATTCAATAAAATTTCAATTGCCTCAGCATAACATCACAAAGATATTTATCTCCCTCTTCCCTGGATCAGTAAAATATCAAAGTCAAAGATAGATCACACCATCTTAACAGATAAATAAAATGAGAAGTTTTAGGACTTCTCTCTTTTGATTCCTTCATGCTCCTCTAGTATACAACAAGTAATACATTTTCATTTTTCCTGGTCATTAGAGAAGAATGAATGTGGTAGAACGTGATATTTAGCTTATTTGGATTGAGCTCAATTTAATGAGGCTGACCTTTTTCATTCTGTTTGATATTGTCTTGATTCTAAATACACAAACATGAACTTTGTTTCTCAGAAAAGTCTTAATCACCCCTCAACCAATAGATTCCAAATATTAGGCAGATAAATGGTTCTTCTCTGTCATATTCACAGATGGCTTATTTCTCCAAGTTACCAGCATTAAATCTTAGATAACCTTAATTAAAATATAAAATCTGCATACAAATTCCTATGAAACTTAAGTTGAGTAGCGAAGGCTCATTTGGCTGAATTATGATTTCAGTTATTGGATGGACTGAGTAGGTAAGACATGTGTATCAAATATATGGTTAATGAAAACTACTTAAAACCCTTTTAATCATCTTCCATCCCTCCTAAACCATTTCACTATCTAAATATTGTCATTAAGTCTTCAGGATACAATATGTGGCATGTGAAATTAGAATAAAATTTAACAATAATATTTTTCTGAAATTAATTCATGTTTTCTTTAGTAAATTATTAAAGTGAATAGTTGAGTTATCAAGGTAAATTCAAGGTAATTAAAACAAGACATTCCCTTAATTGTTTAAATTACAGATAGTCACAGAGCCATAACATTCAAGAGTATGAATATGTTATGTTATTATATCTAATAATTAATAAATAGGACTAAATTATCAACACACTTCAATAAGAATTTTGAGGCATTGTCTAGACTCTGGCCTAAACAACGAAGGATGTAAGTAGTTTTTCACAATGAACATAGGTGACTCAAGTCCCTTACTTCTCAACTTTAAATATATATATATTGCATATGATGAGAGTAAAAGATTCTTAAGAATGGCCATAAAAAATTAGGATGGAAAGTTGTCATTTTTATAGCATACTTTTTATATTTATGTATTATTAGTACTTAAAATATTGTGGCAGAGAAGTTTTTTAAAAGCAATCTTTCCTACCATAAAAATCTATTGCTTTATTGTCCTGGCTTTTCAGCTTTTCCCTTATTGAGAATAACACTTAACTCTTGAGAGTAATCAGCTAATTTGTAGTTGAATTACTGGATACTTGACATTGTAGAGATAAAACAATAAAATATAAAATGGGCAAATTAAAAAAAAGTGAGAGAGAACTAAATTCAAGGGAATGAGCAAGGACTGAATGCATGTAACAGACATATTTTAAAAAGGGTATAAAGGTGATAGTTTTTCCAACTCTTAATCTGTCATAGATTTTTTTTGATTCCACAAGTTCATAAAGTACAAGTACAGCTTTCTAGTCTGGTTAATTTGGGTGTACATATTTTTTATGTGCAAGGTATTTTTATAATAAACTTTAATTTTGTAAAGGCTAAGTAAGACAAATAACAGCACCAGAATAACAAACTAATTGTGTACCTACCATTTATATTCTATGTGTTCATTATCAATAAACTTTAAAAAATCAGCAAGTCACGTAACATGATGTTAGAAATAAATAATATCGCTCAGGAAATATTCTAACTTTTATGCCTTTTCTGGATATATGATGGATTTGGGGAGACATTTATTTTTATTTATTTTTAACATTTTTTTACTAATCATTCCATTTGTTTACATCTGAAATGATATCCCACTTGTCAGTTACCCCCCTCCACCAACCCCCCCATCCCACGATATCTCACTTTATGGGTACCCCCCAAAAACCCCCATCCCACATCTGCCCTCCCACCTCCCCCTTTGCCTATACGATGATGCTCCCCAACCCACTCACACTCTTCCACCCCACTGCTCCAGCATCTTCCTATGCTGGGGCAGCAAACCATCCCTGAACCAAGGTCCTCTCCTTCCATTGCTGTCTGGCAATGCCATCCTCTGCTACATTTGTATCTGTAGCCATGGATCCCTCCATGTACACTCCTTGGTTGGTGGTCTAGACTCTGGGTGAACTGTGTGGTCAGGCTAGCTTATGTTGTTCTTCCAATGGGGTTGCAATCCCCCTCTGCTCCTCCAGTCCTTCCTCTAGCTCCTCTATTGGGTTCATTGAGCTCAGTCTGACAGTTGACTCCAAGCATTCACATCTGCAATGGGGAGAAATTTAAACCAGCAGAAGAATTGCCCATGAGAGCTGTGCTTAGAAAGGAAGCGTCTTATGCATAGATCTTCAGGAAAGAAGGGTCATGATGTTGCATTACTAAAATCTCTATATTCCTGTGTGACCAACAGAGACCTGTAATCCTATTGCTTCCCTGAGTCACGTTCTTTAATTATGTGTGTAAATAGAGTTTTATTAGATCATAACCAGACTTGTTTGTAAAACATCCATGGCTTCTTTTCCCACTAAATACGGAAGAATTGAAGAGCTCTGATACAGACATTACATTAGTCCACACTATAGTGTATCTACTATCTGGACCTTTGAAAACATGGTAAGTGCCTTAACTGGGTATTCAAACCATTAGTTTTAGGAAGCTTCCGAATTTTTAAAACAGTGGACCCTTCGGCACAAATATGAAGGAACTCAGGAGTTACGTTTAAGAGATCTTTTCCAGAGTAGTACAATTTTCTAAGCGTTACCAGAAGACATTATTCAAATAAACTCAAAAGCATGTCCTCAAACTATAAACCAAATATAATTTTTTGTCATACTTTAACCTGAAAATGGTAACCTAGCCTTGTCAGGAAGAATATAAAAGTGAGTATTTAGAGAAAAAAATAAATGTTTCTGAACAAATTTCTCCAGACACCCTGATGAAGAAGTATCCTAATTCTAAAGTGCCAATGTTGTTTGCAGTTACTTATACTTTATTCAAATAATTCAAAATTAAATTTTACCAGGCAGAAAATTAAATTCATGAAATAATAGCCAACTGAAAGTCTATAAGTTAAACAAAACATTTCTTCATATTTTATCTTTTCACGTATTTGTGAAGGAGCATATTTACAAATGGTGCTTTCTTACAAACTTTTAAGAGAGTTAATTATATATGAAATGTAGGCATCATGCTCCATCATGCCTAAACTGTGTAGGAAAAATTTGTGTAATATGTGTGGTTGATATATTAACTTAAGTATACTGCTTCTAAGTGTGTAGTTGCTTTTTCAACAATTGTCATCTAATAATTTATGGAAGCTATTGTCCTCCATATCTAATACTCCATTAAAATATGGAAAATGAAATAACATTCTTCAGCACTTAATATGCAGTTCACATTAAGAATTAACCTATTTGATTTGAAGCAATTATAAATTTGAGGTACTGAATTTGTGTCCCTTGGGACATTACTATTTTGTAGAAAATATTCACTTGGTATTATTTTAATGTATTGAATTTATGGATGGACCAAGACCATTATTTTCTAGGATATGTATATTTGGAAATAGTTTGTGGCCTCTTTTTGTGTTCTGACTTTTCTCCCTTGGAAGTTTATTTGTAATATATTGAATGGGCAACTGCCCATGGGTCCATAGCAAAATATTAGAGGAAGAAAAAAAAGTGAGAATATAAGTAAGTAAATCACATTGAGGGATTATTACATTAATTTTGTAGCTTGAATTATTTTTTTAAACAAAGTAAAATTGGAGTTTTAAGTATATTTAAAAGAAGAAACTAGATTTTGTCATATATAAAAATATTTGTTTTAAAGTATACACAATATTTCTGAAGTAAATATAAATTAGAAATCATATTCTATCACACTAGTAAATCACTAATAGAGAAAAAGTTTTAAAGAGATTCTAAAACTATTAGATGACAATTGTTGAAGAAGCAGCTACATACTTAGAACCAAAGAAATCGAAATTCCCTTCCAGAGTATGAAACAATTACAAGAAGAAAAATAGAGTCTTAGGTTAGTGTACATGTATCACTCTGGGTCAACCACACTCAGCATGAGTAACTCTAGATAACCCAACTTTATGACTGACTGGTAAAATTTGTTTTGAAACATATAGATTTGCCTATGAAGAACTTGTACCAAGAAACGATGGTTTATTTTTACTTCAATATGTTTAAGCCTTTAGACCCAATAATGACTCATCTTCTCAGTAGGATGTGTTAAGAATCATCACATAAAAAAACACTTGATGAAAATACCTTTGTATACTATTAAGTACACTTGAAACAATGATTTATAATTCTGGTAACAGGTGTGATTATTCTGTTTACAGCTTGCTAGAGAGTAAACTAAGAATATTCTAAACCACAGAAAAAATAAACGTAAGTTACATGATTTATATTTTAGGACCCGCATTTCTTTTTTTTTTTTTGCTTTTTTATTTATTTTTTTTAATTTCTAAGTTTTCTTATTTACATTCCAAATCATTTCCAATTTCCCATTTCCTCCCTCCCCAAAAGTCCCATAAGCCCTCTTTCCTCCCTGTGTTCCCCATTCAACCCCCTCTCACTTCTCTGTCCTGGCATTCCCCTACATCCAGTCTTTCCAGGACCAGGGGTCTCTCCTTCCATCTTCTTAGAAATCTATTGATATGCGAATTGTGTCTAGGGTATTCCGAGATTCTGGGTTAATATCCCCTTATCAGTGACTGCATACCATGTGTGCTCTTTGTGATTGGGTTACCTCACTAAGGATGATATTTTCAAGTTCTGATCATTTGCATAGAAATTTAGTGAATTCATTGTTTTTAATTGCAGAGTAGTATTCCATTGTGTAGATATACCACATCTTCTGAATCCATTCCTCCGTTGAGGGACATCTGGGTTGTTTCCAGCTTCTGGCTATTATAAATAAGGCTACTATGAACATAGTGGAGCATGTGTCCTTATTGCATGCAGGTAAAGCCTCTGAGTATATGCCCAGGAGTGGTATAAGCAGGATCCTCCGGGAGTGTCATGCCCAGTTTTCTGAGGAACCGCCAGACTGCTTTCCAGAGTGGTTGTACCAGCTTGCAATTCCACCAGCAGTGGAGGAGTGTTCCTCTTTCTCCACATCCTCGCCAACAACTGCTGTCTCCTGTGTTTTTGATCTTAGCCATTCTGACTGGTGTGAGATGGAATCTCAGGGTTGTTTTGATTTGCATTTCCCTAATGACTAAGGATGATGAACATCTCTTTAGTTGCTTCTCAACCATTAGATATTCTTCAGGTGAGAACTCTTTGTTTAGCTCTGTACCCCATTTTTTAATACGGTTGCTTGCCTTTCTGGAGTTTAACTTCTTGAGTTCTTTGTATATATTGGATATTAGCCCTCTGTCAGATGTAAGGTTGGTAAAGATCATTTCCCAGTTAGTTGGGTGCTGCTTTGTCTTTTTGACAGTGTCTTTTGCCTTGCAAAAACTTTGTAATTTTATGAGGTCCCATTTGTCAATTCTTGATCTTAGAGCATAAGCTATTGGAGTTCTGTTCAGGAAATTCTCCCATGTGCCAATATGTTCAAGGTTCTTCCCTAGCTTCCTTTCTATTAGTTTCAGTGTGTCTGGTTTTATGTGGAGATCCTTGATCCACTTGGAATTGAGCTTAGTGCAAGGATACAAGAATGGGTCAATTTGCATTCTAATGCATGTTGACCTCCAGTTGAGCCAGCACCAATTGTTGAAAAGGCTTTCTTTTTTTCCACTGGATGATTTTAGCTCCTTTGTCAAAGATCAAGTGACCATAGGAGTGTGGATTGATTTCTGGGTCTTCAATTCTGTTCCATTGATCTACATGCCTGTTACTGTAAAAATACCATGCAGTTTTTAACACTATTGCTCTGTAGTACAGCTTGAGTTCCAGGATACTGATTCCCCCAGAGGTTCTTTTACTCTTGAGAATAGTTTTAGCTATTCTGGGTTTTCTGTTATTCCAGATGAATTTTTGAATTGCTCTTTCTAACTCTGTGAAGAATTGAGTTGGGATTTTGATGGGGATTGCATTGAATCTGTATATTACTTTTGGTAAGATGGTCATTTTTACTATATTAATCCTGCCAATCCATGAGCATGGCAGATTTTTCCATCTTCTGAGGTCTTCTTCAATTTCTTTCTTCAGAGACTTGAAGTTCTTGTCGTACAGATCTTTCACTTATTTGGTTAGAGTCACGCCAAGATACCTTTATATGGTTTGTGGCTATCGTGAAGGGTATCATTTCTCTTAATTCTTTCTCAGCCTGCTTATCCTTTGAGTATAGGAAGGCTACTGACTTGCTTGAGTTGATTTTATATCCGGCCACTTTGCTGAAGTTGCTTATCAGCTGTAGGAGTTCTCTGGTGGAGTTCTTTGGGTTGCTTTAGTATACTATCATATCGTCTGCAAATAGTGATAGTTTGACTTCTTCCTTTCCAATTTGTATCCCTTTGACCTCTTTTTGTTGTCTAATTGCTCTAGCTAGAACTTCAAGTACTATATTGAAAAGATATGGAGAGAGAGGGCAGCCTTGTCTAGTCCCTGATTTTAGTGGGATTGCTTCAAGTTTCTCTCCATTTAGATTGATGCTGGCTACTGGTTTGCTGTAAATTGCTTTTACTATGTTTAGATATGGCCTTGAATTCCTGATCTTTCCAAGGACCTTTAGCATGAAAGGATGCTGAATTTTGTCAAATGCTTTCTCATCATCTAAAGAGATGACCATGTGGTTTTTTTCTTTGAGATTGTTTATATACTGGATTACATTGATGGATTTCATTATATTGAACCATCCTGCATCCCTGGGATGAAGCCTACTTGATCGTGGTGAATGATCGTTTTGATGTGTTCTTGGATTCGGTTGGCAAGAATTTTATTGAGTATTTTTGCATCGATATTCATAAGAGAAATTGGCCTGAGATTCTCTTTCTTTGTCGGATCTTTGTGTGCTTTCGGTATTAGTGTAATTGTGGCTTCATAGAACGAGTTGGGTAGTGTTCCTTCTGTTTCTATTTTGTGGAACAGTTTGAAGAGTATTGGTGTTAGGTCTTCTTTGAAGGTCTGAAAGAATTCTGCACTAAAACATCTGGACCTGTGATTTTTTTTGGTTGGAAGATTTCCAAAGACAACTTCTATTTCTTCAGGGGTTATAGGATGGTTTAGATGGTCTATTTTATCCTGATTTAATTTTGGTATTTTTTTATCTGTCAAGGAAATTGTCCATTTCCTCGAGATTTTTCTAGTTGTGTTGAATACAGGTTTTTGTAGTAGGATCTGATGATTTTTTGAATTTCCTCAATTTCTGTTGTTATCTCTCCCTTTCCGTTTCTGATTTTAATTTGGATACTATCACTGTGCCCTCTGGTTAGTCTGGCTAAGGGCTTATCTATCTTGTTGATTTTCTCAAAGAACCAACTCCTCGTTTTGTGATTCTTTGTATGGTTTTATTTGTTTCTACTTGATTGATTTCAGCCCTGTGTTTGATGATTTCTTGACTTCTACTCCTCTTTGGTGTATTTTCTTCCTTTTGTTCCAGGGCTTTCAGGTGTGCCGTTAAGCTGTTAGTGTATGCTGTCTACCCGTTTCTTTTTTGCAGGACTCAGGGCGATGAATTTTCCTCTTAGCACTGCTTTCATTGTGTCCCATAAATTAGGGTATGTTGTGCCTTCATTTTCATTAACTTTCAAAAAGTCTTTGATTTCTTTCTTTATTTCCACCTTGACCAAGTTATCATTGAGTAGAGCATTGTTCAGCCTCCATGTGTACATGGGTTTTTCTTTTGTTTTTGTTGCCATTGAAGACCACCCTTATTCCATAGTGATCTGATAGGAGGCATAGGATTAGTTCTCTCTTCTATATCTGTTGAGGTCTGATTTGTGACCAATTATATGGTCAGAGTTTTGGAGAAGGTACCATGAGGTGCTGAGAAAAAAGGTGTATTCTTTAGCTCTAGGATGAAATGTTCTATATATATCTGTTAGTTCCATTTGGGTCCAAGGCTTTAATTAGTTTCACCGGTGTCCCTGTTTAGTTTCTGCTTTCCTGAACGATCCATTTCAGAGAGCGGGGTGTTGAAGTCACCCACTATTATTGAGTGTGGTGCGATGTGTGCTTTGAGCTTTAGTAAAGTTTCTTTTACGAATGAGGGGTGCCCTTGCATTTGGAGCATAGATATTCAGAATTGAGAGTTCTTCTTTGTGGATTTTTCCTTTATCAGTATGTAGTGTCCTTCTGTGTCTTTTTTGATGACTTTAGGTTGAAAATCCATTTTATCTGATATTAGGATGGCTACTCCACCTCGTTTCTTGGGGCCATTTGCTTGTAAAAGTGTTTTCCAGCCTTTTACTCTGAGGTAGTGTTTGTCTTTGACACTGAGGTGCGTTTCCTGTATGCAGCAAAATGCTGGGTCCTGTTTACATATCCAGTCTGCTAGTCTCTGTCTTTTAATTGGGGAATTGAGACCATTGATATTAAGAGAGATAAGGCATAGTGATTATTGCCATCTGCCATCTTGATGCTATCTTTATGTTTGAGTGGTTATCTACTTTTGGGTTTGATTCAAGAAGGTTATTATCTCATTTTTTTCCAGGGTGTTGTTTCTCTCCCTGTATTGGAGGTTTTCACCTATTATCTGTTGCAGGGCTGGATTTGTGGAAAGATATTGTGAAAATTTGGTTTTATCATGGAATATCTTGGTCTCTCCATCTATGGTGATTGAGAGTTTTGCTGGGTATAGTAGTCTAGGCTGGCATTTGTGCTCTCTTAGTGTCTGCATGAGATCTGCCCAGGATCTTCTGGCTTTCATAGTCTCTGGTGAGAAGTCTGATGTGATTCGGATAGGTCTTCCTTGTATGTTACTTTGGCCCTTTTCTCTTACTGCTTTTTAATATTCTTTCTTTGTTAAACATTTCGGTGTTTTGATTATTATGTGGACAGGAGGTATTTCTGTTCTGGTCCAGTCTGTTTGGAGTTCTGTAGGCTTCTTGTACGTTCATCGGCTTCTCTCTCTTTAGGTTAGGGAAGTTTTCTTCCATAATTTTGGTTGAAGATGTTTACTGGCCCTTTAAGTTTGCAAATCTTTACTCTCATCTATACCTATAATCTTTAGGTTTGGTCTTCTCATTGTGTCCTGGATTTCCTGGATGTTTTGGGTTACACGTTTTTTGCATTTTTGCATTTTCTTTGACAGTTGATTCGATTCTTCTATGGAATCTTTAGCACCTGAGATTCTTTCTTCCATCTCTTGTATTCTATTGTTGATGTTTGCATCTATGACTCCTGATTTCTTCCCAAGGTTTTCTATCTCCAAAGTTGTCTCCCTTTGTGATTTCTTAGTTGTTTCTACTTCCTTTTTTAGTTCCTGGATGGATTTGCTGAGATCCTTCACTTGTTTGTTTGTATTTTCCTGTATTTCTTTAAGGTATTTTTGCATTACCTCTTTCAGGATTTCTTCCTGATGACCCACGTTCTCCTGCATTTCTCTGAGCGATTTTTGTGTTTCCTCCTCATGGGAATCCATCTGTTGATCCATTGTCTCCTGCATTTCTTTAAGCAGTTCTCGTGTTTCCTTTGTAAGGGCATCTAACCGTTGATTCATTTCTTCAAGCACTTTTTGTGTTGCCTCCTTATGGGCATCCGTCTGTTGACCCATATTCTTCTGCATTTCTTTATTCAATTTTTGTGATTCCTTTGTGAGTGCATCTACCCGTTGATTCATCTCGTTAAGCGATTTTTGTATTGTCTCCTTGTGCGCCTCCATCTTTTGATCCATGTTCTCCTGCATTTCTCTAAGGGATTTTTGTGTTTCCTTTGTAAGGACTTCTAACCGTTGATTCATGGTCTCCTGTAATTCTTTATTAGATTTATTTGTGTCCTTCTTGTGATCCTCTAATAGCATCATGAGAAGTGATTTTAAATCCAGATCTTGTCTTCGGGTGTGGTGGGGTATCCAGGACTTGCTGCTGTTGGAGAGTTGGGTTCGGATGGTGCCATATTACTTTGATTTCTGTTAGTAACGTTCCTACGTTTGCCTTTTGCCATCTGGTTACCTCTGATGTTAGTTGGTCCTGCTGTCACTAGCTGTTGGTTGGACCTCCTGTGAGCCTGCAAAGCTATTTCTGCCCCCGCTGGTTTACTAGGATTCCTCTGGCACAGATTTCTGGGGCCTGCCCTGCTCCTGAGTGACTTTGGAGCCCTGATGTGCCTTGCCCCAAGTGATGTTATATTGGGGAGTCCTTGCACATCCAAAGGCTCAGCGTAGTGGATTCCTGGAGCAGAGGTCGCCAAAGAGTAGGCTCCTGCCCTGTCCAGGGTTGTGTGATCTCTCCTGGGGGGGGCGAGGGGGCGTCCCTCTGCCAGGCAGAAGTCCCACAGCAGAGCTGGCACACTGGTTACTGCAGATCTGCCCAGCACTTGGGAGCCACGTGCACACAAACCGCCTGAGACCCAAGCGATATTATGCCTGTCTGTCTCTGAGCCTGGCAGTCCCAACTTCCCGGCCACTGGAGCAAAGATGGCGGAGTGCACTCTTCACTCTCTCTGTGGCACTGGTCACCCTGCAGAGGCGATGGCCTACAGATCTGGCACCCAGATGACCATAGTGCTGTCCCGTTCTTGGGAGAAGTCGGAAGCCCCAACAGGCTGTGTCCCAAGTGATGTTATATTGGGGAGAAACTGGGTACCTGTCTCTTCAGTGCGGTCTACCAGAACAGAGGTCACGGACTCCCGCCCAGTGCGGGGTTCCCTCTGCAAGGCAGAAGTCCCACAGCAGAGCTGGCATGCTGGTTACTGCAGATCTGCCCAGCACTTGGGAGCCGCATACACACAAGCCGCCCGAGACCCAAAGCGATATTATGCCCTACCCGTCTGTCTCCAGGACCCGCATTTCTATTTCTTCAAGGTTTTTAAACTTTAACATCTACTGTCCACTGACCTTGGAGTGCCACATTGCTTTCTTATTGCCTCAGTTAATCCACTTGTGGTAGAACTCTGAAATTCTCTCTGTTCTGGTTAAGCTCCATGAGTCTAAAGACTTGACATGCATGGTCAAATATATACATTTTAACATAGTGGTTTAAGGTTAGAGAAGGCTAGAGAGCAGAGATTATAATGGCCCTGGCTTCAATTCCTTAGTCAATCACTTCTCTCTACACTTGGCCGTTTACCCATAAGAGATGACGCAAAAGTATGTCATAAGGATTTTTTCAGCTGGTTTGTAAAATGGTTAGACAAGTTTCAGAGTGCTTTGATAATAACTATAATACAACTTCTTATTTACAATCATAGCTACATTATACTTAACATGGAGTCCCTAGTAAGACCATAATAGAATGACTAGTACAATTTTTATGTATTCTTTACCTGTCAGAATAAGCATCTCCGTGTCAGCTTAAAAAAAATGTGCTAATACCTCAAGACTGCTTGTTTACAGGTGCCTTTCATATAGAGGCTTGAGGTTCATTTTCAGCAAGTAATATTGAAAGGTTGGTTTCTTTACTTGGGAAGGGTTTATGTAATTCAATTATTGGGTTGTCTGCAAAGTTACTGAGTTAAAGAGACAGAGCTTCACTCCCAGCTTTCATTATTTACTTGTGGCCAATTTATACTCCTGAAACAGATACAAATCTGGAAAGTTCTGCAGGCTTCTAGCATGCATGGAAGAAGTATATTTAGAAAACACCAAACTGCTTTACAGTCTAACACAGAAAGAGAGACAGAGAAAGAAAGCCATATACATCTAAATCACCATGAATATAGAATTACCTATCATTTATCAATGAAGACTACACCAACTTATATGCTTGTTCTGTTCCTTGTAGTGACTTTTTAAATTAAAAACGAATATTTGCAGGAAAATAATAGTTTTATTATGAACTGTGAAAACTTTAAGAAATGTCAAGAAGATTCATTACACTATCATAAGAGCAATCCATAACTTTTTAGAAACTTTAATAAATTAAAAACAAACTTTGAGAATGTGACAGAGATTTAAATCTATATTTATTATTCAGTGCTAGAATGTAGGCCTCACTCTCTATAAAGCATGCTTTGAAGAACAGATCTAAATATATATCCCAATTAAATAGGTTAGTAGTCTGATCTTTTTTTTTATGGTGCTAAATAAATATAATATAAATGTTTGCTGAAGCATGTATAAGATCTGTCTAAAATCAAGCCAGACAATATCCCAGCAATGGACTGGGAGATAGGAATAATATTCTACCATTTTCTTTAGTGATATTTCCCATGGTTGAGCACATTTTAAGGCAGGTCTCATTTGCTAGACTAGTTGAGCAGTAAAAACTGGACTTCATGGAAGGAAAGAGAAAACTAAAAATTTGGGCAAGTAGGGTTGGGTGGTGGGGATGATAATATGAGACCATTTAGGGAAGGAAGTGAATATGCTCAAAATATAGTATATACAAATTTTAAACAATAATAAAATATTACACTTTTAAAATATTACATTAAATTCATTTATTTCAATAAAAGTCATTTACCTTACTGAAAAAGATTCCAGAGAAATCCAATGGCCATTTCCACTGTTTAAGCTTTTTCTTGGGAAAATGATGTTTTAATTTTTTTTGTTTGGTCAGTTGGTTTGGTTTTTTGTTTTTTCCCCTCCTTCCTTTTCACTGGTGTTCCCTTTTCTAATATCTTATTCCTACCTACAGAGTCAAATATAGTAACAAAAATCCTTCCTCTGGTAAACTTACTTGAAGACCTATAAATAATAGAATCACCATCTAAAACTCATTTATAGAGCTCTTTGGATATTAAAATTTCAACAGACTCCAGACTATACATACCATAGTGTTTAGAAGAAATTATTTCCTTTTCAAAACATTTCAAGAGTACCGGAGAGTGAGTAAATCAGGCATCATCTTTTCCATACAATATCCTCAATTACTATAAATTTCACAAGAAGTTATTATTTTGATGTCTCGAAAATACCAAAGTAGAATGTTTATGTTCACTTATGTACTTTTAAATAGTATAATATACACAGCATACAGAAGGGAAAGAGGATAATATTTCAAATTTAAAGATGAGTGTATTAATTAATTTACTATAGGATATTTCAAAATAGAAAACAAATGAATTTTATTGTTATTATTATAATAATACGTGTATACAGAATTTTTTTCTTCTGATAAGATCAGGACAAAGTGAAAGAAGTCTTCACTCTCAACCTTCCTCCCATATTCTTTCTTTGCATTCAATGTAGAGATGTAACAAACAGGTTGACAATCTTCCCTTCTTCATCATCCATCTTTATCTTGCTTTATTTACATGAGAATGTTGAGTTCTGAATTAGCTTGAAAGCTTGACTCCCTAGGGAAAGTAGCAAATGCACATGTGGGTCTGCAAATGAAATTGGGTCCTAAGCTAATAGGAATCCTTGGTATGTAAGGAACAAAAAATCTTTCATCTCTTCTATAACAATTCTTCAGGTAATGTGCCTTCCCCACTGAACAAGTAAGTGAAAATCCCTTGAAGTCCTGGTAAGAGACTTTCTACAAACATGCATCTGAATTGTGCTTGTTGGAGGTTACAATATTTCTGCATTTGCACTACATATTTCCAGATGAAAATAAAGGTGGTGAAAGGTTCCTATTTTTTTTTTGCCTGTATGTATGTGATTATAATCACAGTATTTCTCCCATCCTTTACTACCTCCAAGCCCCTATATTCCTTTTCTGTTCCAGTCTCCTTCTAATTCATGCCCTCTTTTTAAACAAAAGAAACTAGATCATTGCATCTGGAAATATGAGTAAGCAAAGGAATGGTAGGAGGCAGTAAACTCACAGGAGATAAAGTGGATTTTTTTCAGGAGATCTGGCCCAAGGAAAATGAGTCTAAATATATATGTGTGTGCCTATGCATATGTATATGTAAATACACATACATACATATAAACTAGTATATAGACGTAATTTAGACATACATATGAATATATAACTATGTTTGTATATTATATACATAGGAACTATTGTATATAAGTGTATATATAAACTAATATACCTATAAAATACTTTATAAACCATAAACATATATCAAAATAACTTCTTTCTGCTAGAGAGAAATTCCATCTTAATACAAAATTAAGGATGAAGAGGTCACTCAGTCCTTGCAAGTCTTTCCTGTACAAACAAGAGAATATGAGTTTAACACCTCAAACCCATATAAAACTGCTGAGGAGTGTGGTGTGTTCATGCAATCCCAATGAGGTAGAGACAAAGTGATTTACTGGCTTATCAGTGTAATCTACTAAGTGATTTGATTACAATTAGAGACCCTATTTCAAAAGGAATGGACTCCATTTGTGAGAGTTGCACCCAAGGTAATTTTCTAGACATTTTACACATGTAAATACATTTTTACACTAACACATGCATGCATAAAATTCTAAGATTTTTTTTTTCTTCTTACTAAGTTGTAGAGGAGTCATTGTGTGGTATGATAGGTCATTGTTTGGTATGATAGGAATTCAGTTTTCTGAAATTGTCCTATTGATTTCATACACATATAAACATACTTTGGTAGCTAATTACAGAAATCTAGTATGAATAATGACTGAGAAAGTTAAATCTTACCACATACTTGTTTTGTTTCTGGCCTATTGTCTTTCCCACTAATCCCTCTGATTGGCTCTTCCCTGCTCCCCCTGACAGTGTCTCTTTTACCCATTGCACTGTGAATCAACAGGGTCCATATTAACACATACTTACTGGAAGCAGACACATTCAGGTCTCATGCCAGACTTTTAGTTTCAGGTTTGGCATTTTAAGAAGACCTTTAAATAGCGCCTATATTAAAGTTTGAAGAACACACAATAAGACTCTAATTTCTCAGGCAAAAGAAGAGGCTGACCAAAATAACAAATATGTTGGCTACTCTCAGTCGCAACAGAAAACTGAATACAAAAATTGCTAGTTTCCTGTACATATAGGAAAATAGTAATTTTGAGTGAACAATGTCTCACTAGACTTGTTTTTGTTCCTACACAAACACAGCTTAAAAATGAATCACTTCCATAGTTTAAAAAAAGAAAAACAACACACCAATTGGAGGAACTGCAGGAATTGCACTTTAAAAATATTTCTCACCTGCAGATAAATTTGTTTCTGTGCAACAAAACCGGAGTGGAAAACATTCATTCTGTTTCTGTTAGCACAAAGCTGTTGGAATTCTAAATATGGTGTTAGTTACTTTTCTATTGCTGGGACAAAACACTATGACCAAGGCAACTTCTAAGAGAAAGCATTAAATATGGCTCCAGGTTTCAGAGGTTGAGAGTCTATGATGGTGGAACAAAGGCGTGGAAGCAGGAAAATTTGGAAGTTCTTATGTCGATCCACAAGTAGGATGCAGAGAGAGGGACACTGGAGCAAGAATTCAAAGCAGCATGAACACACATGTGTTGCTCTTGTACCATTGTAAGGAACTGGCAGTAGAAACCACTTTAAATCAGACAAAAGAGTGAGGGAAGATAGTGATTAGTATAGATATGAGAAATGTTTATGTGTCATCTGTGCAGCAAACAGAAGAACTGGTCTTAAATGTATCACTTAACCCTGGGCTCTGCCTTTAAAAATCCAAATAACTGTAATTAATTTTTTATTAGCATCATTACTATCAAACTATTATGTACTTTCAGACACCTTAAAACTCAAACTATTTGTCCTTTCAGACACTTTAAAACACTATGAAAGTAGATGAAAAAAATCCCTCATGAACTATAATAGGCTTTGCAAAATTAAGCCTGTACCATTGAGCCTTCCTGGATGCTTTATGTTTTGATATTCTCTAATTGAAGACAAATCATATATTAATGACTCCATTATCATTCTTTTCTGATAGACTCTGTCTTGTGGGAACAAATGACTTTTCTCAACTCAGAAATCATCACAGGACGCTTTCTTTGAATTTCCAGGGATTTGGCAAATTCATTTCCATGGCAGATTCAACAGTGCTCTTGACCAACAAAATATCAAGCTTTCCTTCAATAGATATTTAAAATTATCTACGTGCTTCAATCCAAAGGACTTACTTTCCCATTCCCAACAAAATTCGCCATTTTATGATCTTATAGTGCTAACAATTGGTTTGTGGAAAAAAGTGAGAAATTTACTAATTCTTGTTGGTCAAATGTAATGTGTGTGTAATTTGGGTGGGTGAAGTAATGGATGATGATGGTCATGATGCAATGCTTCGGCCTCACTCACATAGGTGAGAGCAAGAGGTGGGGAAAACTGACCTGGCAGATATATACATGCATACACATATAAACACAATGCACATGTTCACACACACACACATATGCATATATACATGTATACATATATATGAAGCCTATCTATGAAGCATATATATGTGTATATATGTATATATATACACACACACACACACACACACACACACACATATATATATATATATATATATATATCCTATCTTCTACATGTAACACAGGGAGGTTATGGCTATCAAAATGGAAGTTTGGCCTTTTCTTGCTATATTGCCTACCCTCTTTCTGTCAAAAAGGGGAAATTTTTCTTAAAAAATTCTTTGAGAATGATTTTGAATGTAATTTCTTTAAGAAGCCTGTTCTGATTATTCCTATTTGATACAATTCAGACCATAGATTCACTCCTATATACGCCATCTATCTTATGAGATGTTGGTTGCTATGTTATTAGAAACTGGGTTGTGATTTCTCTTTCACTGTGGTTTATGTCCATCCCTGAAAACAAGATTGTCTTTTTCATGTTAAAATCTGTGAAACGATTTCATACTCAGTAGGCTTTCAAAAAAAACTTCATTTTAAAATGCATTTAACATCAAGCAATGAACAATTTCTTCAAAACCTATATCAATTTATGTAATAAGTTCAGTCTAAGCAAAGACCCACAGGCTATAGAAGGAACAACAGACAGTCAAATAAGACACTGTCTCTAAAAAAAAACCTCCTTCCCACTAGGATTTTATGTTCCAAAGCTAATGACTTAGTGAGCTTTCTACTGCTGAGATAAAATGCCCTCACCCAGATAAAACACCATGGCTTTCTCAGCCTAAAGACTGGCTGCCCTCACCCTCACCGTGGATTTCTCCTTATGACTTCTCAGCCTGTTTTCTTATACCATACCATCCAGTACCTCCTGCCCAGGGGGTTTTCTGCTCCCAGCGAGCTGGGTTCTACCATATGAATCATTAATCAAGAAAGTATCCCATAGACTTGCCTGCATAAAAATCTTATGGGGCCATTTTATCAATTGAGAGTCCTATTTCACAAGTGAGTTTACCTTAGATTATCTTGACAATAACTATCTAGTAAGCTGCCTTATTACTCAAATTTGTTAAAATAGTTTTCAAAAAAACATTATTGCTATAAACTTAAGATACACTGTTTTCCATGCATGAAATTTAAAAGCTTGATGGTTGTTTCAAACAACTTTTTTAGGGTGGGGGGGTTATTTTCTTTCTTACACTTGTTTAAAAACATAATCTCCTTGTATACAGTATCTATTATAAAACTCCAAATATTTAGATACTTTAAGATAACAACTAAAGATTTTGTTTTCTATTTCAAATGGAAATCCCAACAGAGATGAAAATTTCAGTGACATTAATAACTAATGACTTAAATCAAAATTGATTCATGGCAAATTAACAAATATGAAAGTCAAATCTAGAGCCAGTTAATGTGCTTACAAGAGTCGAAGGGAAATGTGGGCAAAAAATGTGCTAAAATTTGCAGAGAAATTTATTACACATGTATTTGTAATAGACAATTTTCTTTTGAAATCATCTTAGTGAATTATCCTGAAACACAAAATACTTATTGATATTTTTCCAGTGTAAACAGTGAGTTATTGTTCAGTAAATATTCAGATTAAGCATCTCTCAAAAGGCTTCTGTTGATCTTAGAGCATGAGCCGTTGGCATTCTGTTCAGGAAATTTTCTCCTGTGCCAAAATGTTCGAGGTTCTTTCCCACTTTCTCTTCTAATAGATTCATTGTAGCTGGCTTACGTGGAGGTCTTTGATTTACTTGGACTTGAGCTTTGTACAAGGAGATAAGAATGGATCAATTTTCATTCTTCTACTTGCTAACCACCAGTTGAAGCAGTACCATTTGTTGAAAATCCTATCTCTTTTTCAACAGGATGGTTTTGTCTTCTTTGCCAAAGATCAAGTAACCACAAGTATGTGAGTTCATTTCTGGTCTTCAATTCTGCTACACTGATATACAGGCCTATCTCCATACCAATATCATGTGGTTTTCATCACTATTGCTCTGTAGTATAGCTTGAGGTCAGAGATGTTGATTCCCCAAGAATTTCTTTTATTGTTGAGAATGATATTTGCTATTCTGGATTTTTTGTTATTCCAGATAAATTTGAGAATGCTTCTTTCTATCTCTGTGATGTTCTAAGATCAGCAATTGACAAATGAGACCTATAAAATCAAAAAGCCTCTGTAAAGCAAAGGATATTGTCAATAGGACAAAACAGCAATCCACAGATTGGGAAAAGATCTTTTCAAACCCTAGATCCAATAGAGGGCTAACATCCAAAATGTACAAAGAACTCAAGAATTTAAACACCAGAGAACCAAATAATCCTATTAAACAAGAGGATACGGAGCAAACAGAATTCTCAACTGAGGAATCTCGAATGGCTGAGAAGCACTTAAAGAAATGTTCAACTTCCTTAGACATCAGGGAAATAGAAATCAAATGACCCTGAGATTACACCTCATACCAATCAGAATGGCTAAGATCAAAAACTCAGGTGACAGCAGATGCTGTTAAGGATACAAAGAAAGAGGAACACTCCTCTAATTGCTGGGGGGATTGCAAGCTGATACAACTATTCTCGAAATAAGTCTGGTGGTTCCTCAGAAAATTGGAACTAGTTCTACCTGAGGATCCTGCTATACCACTCCTGGGCATATACCCAAAAGATGTTCCATCATATAACAAGGACACATGCTCCACCATGTTCATCATAGCCTTATTTATAGTTGCCAGAACCTGTAAAGAACCCAGATGTCCCTCAACAGAGGAATGGATGTATAAAAATGGTGCATTTACACAATGGAGTACTACTCAGCTGTTAAAAACAATGATGTTATAAAATTCTCAGGCAAATGAATGGATCTTTCTAAGTGAGGTAATCCAGTCACAAAAGAACACATTGAGCTCGGAATACCCATGATGCAACTCGCAAACCATATGAAACACACAAGAAGAAGGAAGACCACACCAAAGTGTAGATAATATAGTCCTCCTCAGCAAGGGGACGAAAATAATCTCTGGAAGTAGAAAAAGAATGGGATCTGGGAGGGAGAAACGAGGGGGAGGGACAAGGGGGGCGATTCAGATATGGGAGCAGATGGGGAGAAGTAAAGAGGGTCAGGAATTTGAAAGGAGGTGTATAGCAGTGGGGTAGGTGGAACTGCGGGTAACCACTAGAAAGTCCCAGATGCCAGGAACCTAAGAGGTTCCCAGTATGCAACAGGGAGGACACTAGCCAAAACACCCAATAAAGGGAGATAGAATTTGTAGAAACCATATCCAGTAGATAGGCATGGCCCCCGGTTGTGGGATGTGGTCACCCACCCACCTCAAAAACATGAATCCAGAAATCCTCCTGTCAAAAGGAAGTGCAGGAATAGAGTGGAGGAGAGACTGAAGGAAATGCCATCCAGAGACTTAGGGATACATCCCATCTACAGACACCAAACCCAGAAACTATTGCTGATGCCAAGAAGCACTTGCAGACAGAAGCCTGGTATAGCTGTCCCCCGCCAGACTCTGCCAGATTCTTACCAATACAGATGTGGATGCACATAGCCAAACATTGGACTGAGTGTAGGGACCGACCCCAATGGAAAAGTTAGGGCAAGTACTGAAGGAACTGATGGAGTTTGCAACCTTATAGAAAGAACAACCAGATCAAACAACTAGACCCCTCAAAGCTCTCAGGGACTAAACCACCTACCAAAGAGTACATATGGGGGGATCCATGGCTCCAGTTGAATATGTAGCAGAGGATTGCCTTAGATGGCATCAATGGGAGAAGAGCATCTTTGCCCTGTGGAGTCTTGATGAGCCATGCTAGGAATGCTGGGGTGCTGAGGGGTGAGTGGGTATGATGGTAAGGAAGTATCCTAATAGAGACAGGATGAGGGAGGCGATGGGGGGGGTGAAACTGGGAAAGGGGAAATATCTGAAATGCAAATAAATAAAATAACCAATATTTTTTTTTTAAAAAGGCTTCTGAAGTCTTCCTGACTCTGAGGTACAGTCAGACAAGTGGAATCCAGAACATCTTAACAGAGCAATGATGGTGCACCCACTTTAACATTAATTTTGCTATATTTTTATAATAACTTCTAACGTATCCGTACAATATTTTCTGAAATTCTAGTGAGATTATATTCTTCCTTTCTACACAAGAACCAATAAATACCATATATATGCAAATACATATACATTGTATACATATATACATATATAAAGAGAACAGAATGATAATGAGGTACATGCAGCTTCTATGAGGCAGAATCAAACACATGCTCTTTTTGAAAATGCCACTGGCTTGAGGATATAAAGGACACTTTTAAAGGCTCCTGTTTTAAATGCAAAGACCCCAATTGGTGTTGCCTAAAATTGAATAAATCATGAGGTGTGGGTTTCTCTATGATGGATTCACAACTGAATGGACTATCGGAAAAGGGTAAGAATTGTGAAACATAGAGCTTTCTCAGAGACACAGTTCATTGTAGATTGCTTTAGAAAAACATATCTTATCCTTAGATTCTGTCTCTCAGTCTTTGCTTCTTGGCTTCTGATTTGTGCAGTCACTTCACCAAGCCTTTTCTGACCGGGTGCTCTGATTCAACCCCATAGAACCACAAAATAAAATAAATTACTTCGTTGTTGTGTTCATTATCTCAGTTATTTCATTATAAAGATTAAAACCTCAGCAACATACACATCTTTTTCTTGATACATCACTCATTTCTAAGGTGCAGCTCTTTGGAAAATAAATCCCTTTTTGTTTGTTTTTTATTAATAATTTTATCCATTTAAATTTCAACTTATATCCTTCTTCCTGGTTTCTCCTTAAAAAAGCCTGACAGTCTGATTTTGATTCTAAGAACTCACATAATAGAAAAAGAAGAGTGAATCTGGCAAGTTATATTCTGATCTCAACACTCATGAATGTGTGATATCAACCTACAGGCATGGTTACACATGCACATAAGCAAAACATTTTTTTAAGCTGTACATGTAGCAGAGGATAGCCTTATGTAACATTGATGGGAGGGGAGGTCTTTGGTACTGTGAAGGGTCAATGTCTCAGTGTAGGGGAATTCTAGGGTGGTGAAATGGGTGTGAGTAAGTGGGGTGGGGAGGAGCATCCTCATAGAAACAGGAGGAGGAGGAATGGAATATGGGTTTGTGGAGGGGAACTGGGACAGGGAAAACATTTGAAATGTAAATAATTAAATAACCAGTAAAAAATAACAAAAAAATAAATAAACAATAGTACACTATAAAATAAAAATGAAAACCATTCTATAGTCCTTTGGATCCTCCCTCCATTGATTCATCAGATTCATTCATCCATCTCTGTATCCCTGGTGCTTGGATGGTGCATCTTTGTTAACCATTTTTTTTTAAAGTGGATGCTGAGGGTTGAAATAAAGTCTTTCTTGCAAGCCAAGCATTTTATCAGCTAAGTTATCTCTCTAACCCCCAGTCTTTTAAAATCTTATATAACCATTCTTTATTAAGTCTGTTAATTTCTGCAAAGATAATGTCGATTTCATTTGTTTCCTTGATTTTGTAGAAATATAGCAGACTATTTTCCAAACTTAAAATGGTCAATAAATGTGTTGGGAGGAAACTAGTTTACTAATTTCTGTGTCACTTGAGTTGTAGAAAAAAGAATGCTATTTTTTTCAATTAAAATGTTTAAACTTTTACTTTTTATATTATTTATATTATTTGTATATTTACATATTTTTATATAAATTTATATGAATGGAGTGAATGTCCCATCCTCTTGGTTCAAATACAAGAATATTGATATTGCACCTGAAAAGGAAAGTTGATTAATTTGCTTGATTAATGCCAGTTGGAATGGTCTAAGTTTATATAAAATGCCAATATGTATGGAGCAGACAGGGTCACACCTGAGTAATTTCCATCAGTCTATTGTTCATGAACATGATCAGAACTTGCTTGAAACATCACATCCAAGTGTTCTGAACTGATGTAAGGACCAAATACTAAAAGAACACTTGTTTGAAATTATAACTAAGGCATTTTACAAAAAAAATAAGCAACTATAATATACAATGTAAAAAGCGGGTACAAATTTCTATTACTCATTTATATGAATTTAACAGAAAGTAGACTGTGAGTGCTTATTGTATACTTTAGCAACTCTGCCAATAATTCCTTATAGGGAACAGACAAGTATAGCCTAACAAATATAGACCTATGACGTTGACTCCA